>OY744610.1:18203969-18448969 GCA_963556255.1 Allolobophora icterica
GTTATCGCTCGGATACATGTAGGCCCAAATCTACTTCTGCTGGCACAGCATTGGGCCAGGCCCGGTTCGTCCGTTAGGCAAACTGGGCAGCCCCCCAGGGCCGCCGATTTTTAGGGGCCGCCAATTTTCCATTTTTCAAAAATTATTTAGTGTTGGTTTAGGCCTATAGCGTTGGTGTAATAAATCGCGCAGGTGTAACCGTGAATTGCTAGGGAAAAGGTCACGACATTCATTTGTGAGGCGAATGACTAAAAAAGGTCATCAACTTTTTTGCAAGATGAAATTCCAAAAAAGATTTACGAAATCGAAATTTCCATGACGAAAATCTAAAGATTTCGGACGGTTTTGAGCAAGGCCGCCGGTTTGCCTAGGACCGCCGGTTTGCCGGTTTGCCTATGGCCGCCAAATGTCTTGAGCCGGGCCTGCATTGGGCTAACTACCCTTCGGCAGCGATTATAAAACAGCAGGCGATTTAAGTAAACACATAGGCCCAAGTATAGTTTATATGATGCTAGTGAATATTGAACCGCACTGTGAGGCTGACGAATGCTAATCTGATCTTCGGTGGTGGATCTCCCTATTGAGGTGATGGGTCTCCCTTCTTAGGGGACGGGTCTCATAATTTGGGTGGTGGGTCTCACAATGCAGGTGGCGGATCTCAAATCAGAGGTGCCGGATCTCAGATCCGGCGGGATCCGGCTGAATTTAACCACTGTGTAACTGTCCCATTAGCCATGGTTTTTCCTTCCTGGTTATAGTTTGATTTTAATTAATTTGTCCCGGTTATCTAGATTTTAAAACAACGGCTGACAATTCCTGATTTTCATATCAATACTGACGTTGACATAATCATCATAATGACATTGTTTTATCATTAATACACAGTATAGACACAAAACATTGTATCTACATGTAAGTGGATAAATAAACGTTACTTTATCCGATTTTCTAAATTAAAATGAATTAGTGTGCATACCAAATGTATATATATATATATATATATATATATATATATATATATATATATATATATATATAACTTAGTTCTCTGCTTTAGCTATCCATATTATTATGTCGCTATGATTCCCATGTTAATGTTCCTGCATGGGTGCGGTGTGCCATCCAGTTTTCTTCAATAAATGAAAATATTATATATATATATATATATATATTCAGTATATATTGTTTGTACAAGTACTCTACCATAAATGCAATGTGCCGTCTGGTGAATGGTTCTTAGAAAGGGTGCCGTGGTTGAAGAAAGGTTGGGAAGCACTGGCCTAGATAGTAAATTTCTCAGCGTTGGTTTAAACAGAACAATTGAACCTGCATTGATGAAACCATTAGTAGGAAGTCAATGCTCTTTGTTTCAATTGCTTTAAATGTGCTGTGTCTCTTGCAGTCTTTACTACCATAATCTTGCATTTAGCTGTTGCCTCATCGACTATTGCAATTCTTTACTGGTAGGCCTTCAGAAAGACCGTCTTTCTGCCCTTCAATCAGTACTTAACGCGGCTGTTCGCCTCATTACTCATCGTTTTCGGTTCTCCTCCAACTCTACTTACATGACTGATGTCTTGCATTGGCTTCCTGTCTCCGCTCGTATCCACTTCAAGATCATAACACTAGTTTCTAAGACGCAGCAGGGCTTAGCTCCAGCCTACCTTTGTGACCTGATGCGCCAACCTCTGTCTGCTTCTTCTCATCGACCTCCTACGTTATCTGAATCGGCTTAATCTGTTCTTTCCTCGGTTGCCCTGGCTCAGTCTCGCTCTTTCGCTGTCGAGGGCCCATCCCTATGGAACTCCCTTCCGTTGGTAATGCGATGGACCTTACTTGCTGGGTTCTGTCTGTCTGTCTGTCTGTCTCTGTCTGTCTGTCTCTCTGCTGTTCCTGCGAGGCACACACGCTGAAAACGCCTCTGAATAATTCGCACTTTTAGAGGCGCTTTATAACTTTCCAGATACCATATCATATATAAATTTCGACGTTGCCAATCATTCTACAAAGTTTTAATGCTTTTTCGTGTGCACCGAGCTTGACATGTGTAAACTCTAACATGACATAATTTACAAATGGATGGAAATTTATCAATTTGGAGAGGTTATTCTTGCAAAGAGGATCAAGCGAGTAGGAACTGTCCCACAAGGTTTTGTCTACATCTGTGCACTGTCATCTACTGCCGCTCGTTACGTGCTTATTTCACCTCAGAATGATCAGACACGTCGCTCTTCGCTGAATTCTGTATAACTGATTCTGTCTTCCTAAGTGTCATTCCTGGTTTTGCCATGTATACCTCTTTCAATTACAGATTGGGTCTCTCTTCTGAAAGCGTATTGTTCGTGGTAACTTTTTACAGTAGGCCTAGTTGGTTCCATCAGTTGGGACTCAACCTCCTTCTGAGACCATCTTTTGCTCTGAACTTTTAACCCTTTGGAGGTGAGGTGGGGTTTGACACACCCCACAGCTATTCCACGTTGTGTTTTTTACGGAAAACGTGGAACCAGCTTGGATTATTTTTGTCTACCTTCGTAAATGTGAAATATGAACACTTTAAGACAATATCAGGAACTATTGAGTGCACAATTTTTAAAAAAATTTTGCATATTAAAAAGAAATAATAATTTTTCGTATATATTTTGATTTTATAGAATTAAAAAAGTTACGTCGCAGTGCCGAAAAATGAAACGGGCGAAAATATAAGATATTGCAGCATATATTTTTGCATTGATCCAAAATTGATGCATTATTCCTGGTATTATTCGTGCGTTTTTTAATCTTTTGAATGAGTACTGAAAAATGCACGTGCAAAGTAAATATTGCATGGATATTAGTTCACCTGGTGGCACTTGAATAATGATTGAAAACAGTAATTTTTATCTTGATAATCGCCAGTTTAGTTGATAATTATAGTTATAATATTATAGTTTAGCTCACAAATAATGTTATGTAGTTGATTTCGCGACTTGCAAGCAAAAAAGTGTATTGGGGTATATCAAACCCCACCTCACCACAAACGTTACAATGTTTCACCTCACTTCCAAAGGGTTAAGTTACTTGCCCCTTCCATTCTCTTTATGGTTCATATTTTAGTTCTACTGCGTTCTATGTGGATTTAAAATAATAAAGCTTGGATTTTGTTGTTCAGTATGCACGGGGGTCGTATGTGTTGGGCTTATCGCTACTTGCACCATCATGATGTCGTATTTGGGTAAGCATCGAAATCCAATTATTACCTTTTGTTTTATTCAGAGAAGAAGAAGAAGAAGAAGAGCAATCCCTTAAGCCGATGGTTCTTTGGTAACCATGAGCATGAATCGTTAGCGACTTTATGTTTTAGCCTCAGCTTATGAGGCGAATGGTCAGGCTTCTTCCTACCCATCTCATCTTCCAACCGATAGTCTGTGTAGGCCTACTCATTATAATCCGTGAAACGGCTATTGTCCGCGTCTAACCACATACACCTATCAAACCTTTGAATCATGATCTGTCACTATTAAACTGATCACATCTAAACGAACGATCTACAATATCTGCTGACCTCTTAAACAGGGCTGTAGTGGCACATTTAGAGGTGAGTACACGCTACCGGTTAGTTTTCCGAAACAAATTAGAGGTGAGTATACGCTACAGTATTTTGTCAGTATGCGCTATATATTTTAATATAAATAGATATAAATATTTTGTGAGGCGAGTATACGGTCTCTAGAGGTGAGTACACGCTGTATACCCGCGTATACCTTCGACTACAGCCCTGCTCTTAAATCATCAGCATACTCTGCAAACCTAGTGCTTTCCTTGAGGAATTTAGCACCTTTCTTTCGCCCTATAAATACGGACCAGTGCCCTAGTAGCCAGGTAATATTCAGTAAGTCAGTCCAAGAAACAAAGCCACAATTCATAGGAGACATTGAACCTAAAGAGAGTCAGTGGCGTACCGTAGGGGGGGGGCAGAGGGGGTGAGTCGCCCCGGGCGGCACTTTTGCAGGGGCGGCAAAACAGGGTTGAAGAAAAATATTAAAAAAATTAATTTTAGATAAAAATGAAAAAGTAGGAGAGAAAGAAAGAAAAGGAAGGAAAGAAAGCAACCATCACTTTGGTCAAGTCGGCTTGGCTTCCGTTGATCGTTATGGGCGGCATCACTCTTAGAGGTATACGTTAAACACTAAACAGAATTGCAGAAAAGGGGCGGAATCGCATTTATCTAGTAAACAGTAAACAGAGTAACAGACTACATACAGCATAGTCTACTTCAAAGCATAATATTCTTGCTACGTCGCCCTTCATAATCATAATATATATGTAATAGGCCCTATACGCTATAATTATGAAGGCTATAGGTATTGCATTGTATTGTATTGTATTGTATATGGGCATTTATAAAGCGCCTCTCGCGGTATATACCATTCAGAGGCGCTCCCAGTGCGCGAGACCCCGAGAGAAAAAGCAGGATTTAAGGTGAGAAAAGGAAGAAGCAACGCTACCAGAGAGAATGGTGGTGCGGACAGAAGGAGGAAGTCGGTTCCAAAGTGAGGGACCTATGCAGGCAAAGGACCTGGACTGAGCCATAGTTGTCCTGACACGAGGAACTAAGAGGTCAAGACGATCAGAAGATCGGAGACGACGCAGCGAAGTAGCAGAATGAGGCCGTTGAAACAGATCACGTAAGTACTGTCAGTGGAGCAAGACCCAGCTGAGATTTAAGCACAAGAAGCGAGAATAGACGGAGTCGACGCACCGGCGTGTGAACACGATAAACGCACACACATCAATGTATGTAAACGAATTAATGACAGAATAAAATTTAATCACAAACTATCAATATCACTACCATGCACAGCCTTTCACCATTCAGTTTGTTCCTCTTCTTAAAATTAATCTTAAAATTGGTCTGGTTTTGAAATTATCCTTTCAACAGAGTTAAGTAGCTGGGCCCTGACAGTGTTCAGTTATTTTCGAATCTTAGTTACTCGTTATTAATATTTTCCTTTTGAGTTTTTGAAATAATGCTGCAGACTGCAGTCGTTTTACGATGCTTACTAACTAGGCCTATGAACATATACTATTATCCGGTAAATAAAATACGACGTTTAACTATATTGTTATTAAAACCTAAACTTCTACTGCGCACAAAAGGCTTGCAAGATAACGTTAATAGCATAGGCCTAGCCTAATGATAATAATGGTTACTATAACATAATATGTAGCCCCTATGCCTGTATGTACACTGTACTGTATACACACGAGTCAGCGACAGTCGCCCAGTCATAAAATAAAATGTTTCAGGAATTGTTTAAAATGTGCAATGATAAAGGCTGTTAACCGCTGTTTGTGCGGGAAATGAATTGTAATTAATTATTATTTATGATTTGTAGGCACTCCGGCGCCGATCAGTGATAAATTTTCCTCAAAACATGCCCTGAAATGTTTTATTATCTAATAAAATAGATTTCGTGCAATAAAATGTTTAATTATCTAATAAAATAGATTTCAGTATATAGCTAAAAAGGATAAATACAAAATACAGTGAAGGTGACAAATCTATAAAAGGTTATAAAGAAAAAGGTTACAAAGAAAGGTTATAAACTGTATAAAATAAAAGTGTAGCCTATTATGTAACACGATCGTCATGCAATATCGAAAATTACGTGACTAAGGGCGGCATTTGGGGACCTCGCCCCGGGCGGCATTTCAGCTCCGTACGCCACTGAAGAGAGTGACGGCCTACAGATACAGAGCGTAGATTCAATGGCCTTCCCTCCCTTTCTCGCTTGCCGCCTAACATTGTAACGCTAATGCATTTTATGCCAAAATCTGCGTGTTACTTCTATTGTACTATTTCTACTACAATCATTAGGCCTATTTCTATTATAACTATTATTTTTATTACAATTAATGTAATTGTAATAAAAATAGTAATAATAGTACTGTTATTCATAGGCGTAGACTCTGGGTTGGCAGCCGGGGCACGTGCCCCCCAATAATTGAGTTTTCACTGTACATCCAATGTAAAACTGTAGAATTAACAACCAAATCCCCCCCAATATTTTGGATAAGTTTTCGCCTGCACTGTTATTACTATTCCATAACAATTAATATTACCGTTTCTATCACTATATTTTTTATTACTGTTGCTATTATTATTTATTAACGATTACTATTTCTATTACTATTGCTGTTTTTTCAGTTGGTGAGACTAGATTATGCAACTCTCTCCCTGTGTCTATTTCTTTTGTCTCGTCACTTATGTCAGTCCGTTCTCAGCTTAAGCCTTTCCTTTTCAAATCGCTTCTCATCGTAGCCTGCCTCTCTTTCTAGGCCAACCGATCTTCGGGATTTTGATCTGAATAAGACTTGACTTATTTGGTGTGATGACGTTTGCATCAGATACCTGTGCGATAGAAATTACTAATTATAATTACAATCACGTATGCAATTAATACTAGTATTTCTACAACCATTATCGTAACAACTTCCATTACTATTAGCGTTTGCACTGCTATTACCATTTCTATGTTAATTATTTTTTTACTGTTTCAAGACTAGTACTATTTCTATTCCTCCTATTGTTACTATCGTTATTTTTATTTTATTTAGTTGCTATTACTATTTTTGCCATTACTGTTTCTAATACTTTTGCTTATACGGTGGGATATAGTAGCCAACTGAACACAGCGCTCGACCTACACCTCGGAGAGCACAGATTTCGTAATTGTAATCGTAATCTCGAGATTTCTACAGCGCCCAAAACAGGTTAACACGAACTGAACTTTGGAAGTTTGGAATCTCATTCCAAATCTAACCGAATCTCATTCCAAATCTAACGGAATCTCATTCCAAATCTAACGGAATCTCATTCCAAATCTAACGGAATCTCATTCCAAATCTAACGGAATCTCTTTCCAAATCTAACGGAATCTCATTCCAAATCGTCACGGGAACAGTTTTGTTCGAACGGCAGTTGTTTGGTGAACAGTGCGGCGAAATCCAACTTCAACCAAATACATACATGCTAGTCCCTTCGACAGCAACATGGGCGACGTCTACACTTCGCAGTAACTGAGTAGGTCTCCTGAAGAGGGTCTATATAAATATCCAGAATGAATGGACATGGCTAAGAAGGACACTAGGAATAATTCTTTGCAGAAGAAAGACGCTTCTACAACGAGGGATGTTAATTAGATCTAAATGTATAATATAGTATTCAGATTAATAAGTGCTGGTCTAGGTAGGTAAGATAAGCCCTAGATCCATAGGTTCTTTATTGATGTTGTGGCTTGTTTGAACTGACATTTTTTATCAATTTTGACTTGATTACACGTTTAAATGTTACAGAACAGTCTTCATCTGATCTGACTAATACTGTATTAACATGACCTACATGAGTAGTAATGGGTGCTTTAGGGCTTGATTTACAAGTAACTGGACATATGGTCAATGTCTGTCCCTAGGCTAGAATAACCATATAGTGGACATACAGGCCCTACGTTACTAGGAGTAAAGTCTGTGAAGTGATCCTGAATAATTCCATCACGCATGATGCTCAGCGCCACCTGTCGTTTATGTTGGCGTGTACACTTTCTGAACTCTGAATGAAGGGCAATAATATCAAACAAAGTTGCATTTGCATATTTGTGTTACTCTTACAACGACAACAACAGCGACTACTGTTGTATTAGTCGTTGTTGTTGTTGTACTACTATTACTACTATTACTACTACTACTGTTACTACTAAAAACAAAATTAATATTAATAAGAATAAGAATAAATAATAATAATAATAATAATAATAATAATAATAATAATAATAATAATAATAATAATAATAATAATAATAATAATAATAATAATAATAATAATAATAATAATAATAATAATAATAATAATAATAATAATGACAACAATAATAATAACCGCTATGCCAGAAGATCATGTTTTTGTTAAGCTTGACTTCGTAATGCAAATGCTTTCAACAGTATACGACGCGATGTCATGCTTAAGGCTGCGTTTCAAACCATGCATCCCCGAGCTATACAGTTTTGTCCATCAGACCCATGGGAATGTGCCTGTTCTTAGCTTTGGTCAGTTTATTTCATCACCAATGGGTCCTTAACATCAACATGAAAACCCTCTCGGTTCAATACCTTTTTGCCTGCCTCTGCAGCCCATTCTTCGATCCAAAGAATCGAAATTCCACTTCGGATATCTGGATGACCTTACTCTGGGAGGTCACCAGGAGACAGTAGCTCACGATGTCGATCCAATTTCCAGTGATGGGCAATAGTTAACTAAAAAGTTGGTAACTTTTAGTTTAACTAAAATATTTTAGTTAAGGAAGAAGTTTAACAAAAAAATAGTTTAGTTTTTAAAACACCATAGTTTAACTAAAGAAATTAGTTGCTAACTAAAAATTTTAACTAAAAATATCAGCAATATGCAACTATTTTTCCACAGTGAACATTGAACACTGTCAGCAAAAAACATTCTAACACTGCATGGTTTTAGCATTAACAGCCTGTGTTTTCAACTTCATACACTACTTACAGTACACATGTAACTGTATTATTATTATTATTATTATTATTATTATTATTATTATTATTATTATTATTATTATTATTATTATTATTATTATTATTATTATTATTATTATTATTATTATTATTATTATTATTATTATTATTATTAATGAGCTTTTATATAGCGCCCCTTCAAGGTTATCTACTCAGGAGCGCTCCTAGTCCAACCACGGCTAAAGAGAGTAGTTTTTAAGTTTGCAAGAAACAAGGTAGAGTGAGTTATAGGGACCAGGCGAAGTGCAACAGGAAGGCCATTCCAGGTTGCAGGTCCAGCGACCGAAAAAGAACGTCGCTGCATAATGGCTGTCCGCGTGCGGGGGACCAATAGCTCGGAACACAACACATTGCATAGTTTGAAGGTGAAATTTTCATTGACGCTTGGCATTATATACTGATTTTTGTTATATTTTGTTTGTTTTTTGTTTTCTTGTTATTGGGTGCACACGCACATATGTAAACTTAAGTATAGATAATTTTGTGTTAGTTAAGGTTAGTTAAGGAATGCATACTATCAATCCCAATCTAGCCTCTATATAGCCTAAGTTTATTGTAAAGCCGATTGGCCTAACTTGATTATGAATGAATGTAGTGAGGCTACCTTTCGCTCCTGTCAGTCATATTGTTCATTTTAACTTATCTACTTAGGTGTCCCTAATTAGCGGGATGAATATCCCTTGGGGGCCACATTTTGCCGCCAATGACAAGTTTTTTTTACCGCTGTGTTACATTACTCCTTTCTGTGTTAATTGTCAATCCTACTGCTATTTTACAGTCACTGTACTCTGTTATAATTGTCATTTGGATGCAATAAAGATTTTTGATTGATTGATTGATTATTACAGTTCGCTTAACGTCTTTTATTGTGAAAATGTTTGTTGGAAAAAAGTTAGAAAAAATTTAACTACTTTTTTTTAGTTAACTAATTTCAAAAATCAGTTGCCAACTTTAGTTAAACTATTTTTTTAGTTGTAAAATAGTTTTAGTTTAACTAAAAAATAGTTTAGTGCCCATCGCTGCCAATTTCTAACCTTGGATCCACCATTGGTCTCCATCTGAATCGCAGTGCGTGCGAGCTGTTTTCTTCTGGCAGTCGCCTTGATGTCCTCTCTTTTGGTCTGATTTATAACGCCTTGATTGTGATTCAATGCCTTACTCGGGGCACCACTTTTCAAAGGACTAGAGGCCGCTCTCAAGCAGTACTGGGGGCTTTTGAGTGATTCCCTTAAGAACATTCACCGTTCGCCCCCTTAAAGTGTCCTCATTTTATTAAGATCGTCTTTTGGTGCTCCCAGGGTGACCTGTTTCGTTGCTCTCCGTGTTTTGAAACGGCTTGATTACACCATGCGAGGAGGCCTTGAATCCATCGTCAATATCAAACCTGACAACATCTAGTGGTTGCAGGCAACACTACCCATCAGGGTCGTGGCATGAGGACGGTTGGGTCGTTTGGCTTCTTCTGCCTATTTGGCTTCAGATGCGACTTGAACTCCAGTTCGCCATTCTCAGTCATTGGACTCATTGCTCTGTATTCGCCGGCACATGCCTGGGTGACTTGTTGATAGCCCGTGGGGAGAAACTTCCATCTTGTGTTGACGAAATGCCAACAAAACAGGCGATTTGGGACATGTAACGATGTCTCTGACCTACGCATTTTATCTTATTTAAATGTGAGTACAATGTGTATAGTTGTATAATGTTAACTGTAAGGTGCATAGGTTGTATATATATATAGGTGTTTTAATTAAACTGACTAATTAATTAAAACATTTAAAACCAGCATCATAAGAAATAAAATATATAGGTAGGGTTTGAGGATACAATTTGCCGTGCTGGAATATTCAATGCAAAGCAGGGAACCATGACTGAACAAGTCAAATCGTAACCGTCGGCGAAGGTGTCGTCTGCTCGTTTGACTGCGTTTGTTGCCGTAAGAGCCTAACGCTGCAAAGACGATCAGTTGGATTTTTGACTGAGTGGCGATGAGTCGTAGTTTGTTAATAATGCATATTATCCATGCCTGGTCATTCAAATGAATCGAATTGGATCAGTTATTAAGTCACAGATGTGACTGAACGACGAAGTACCGGTAACTCAATATGTCGGCGCTGTCGTGATTTCGTCGATCTCTTGAGTGTATTAAACCTTCAGTGAAGTTCAGTGGCAGTTGTGCGAACAGTTCACTAATTGCAAGAAGTAAGCGTGCAGCGGCGAGCGGAGTTATCGTTGATCAAAGATTGTGAACTACGATCGGACGTTATGCTTCACAAGAAGTGAATTTCATCGGACGCTTTTCCGAGGAACATTGGAAATTGGAATGCTGGAGAGGTTCGATCGTGTAACGCAGAAGATCCACAAGAAACAAGGACGGTGAAGAATATTCTTCCTGAGGACATTTCAAGTACGATTCACGGCATTACACAAGAATTGGGAGGATAGCTTAGGCATAAAATAATAGATTGTAAATTACAAGATTCTGATTTAAGTATGGCGTCACTCTAGTGAATCTATCAGTTCACATTTTATATTTAAAACATTGATCGCATACGAAGGAAGATTTTGTTTTATTCTTAAATATGTTAAGTAATTAAACCGAAGAGACTGCTTGACATTCAATGCTTAGATATATCTTCTAATGCTAATGCTGACGATTAAAAGTAGCGGGTGTAAGATCCAACACCAAGTTCAGGACAGGCATATTTTCTTAACTCCTGAGACATTACATTTACCTTGGGTAAAATTAAATAATAGGCCTATTCTTTCATTCGTTTGTTCATACGTTCTACAATTTACACATTGAATCATAAATTTAATAATGAGTATTTATACGGGAAGGTCAGTGAACTTAAGCAAAGGTAGGCCTACAGTAGTAGAAGTAGAAGCAGTAGTAGTAATGGTGGTGGTGCTAGTAGTAGTAGTAGTAGTAGTGGTGGTGGTGGTGGTGGTGGTGTTAGTAGTAGAAATAGTTGTAGTAGTAGTAGTAGTGGTAGTAGTGGTAGTAGTATTAATTGTAGTAGTAATAAATAGTCCATTTGTTTCAGAGGGAGACACACTCTTGAGATGGCAAAGGCAACTGAAGGCGATCACGCACTGGAATCTGACGGGTGAGAGACACAGCTTCGTACTTGGAAGTTCGCTTGCTTCGTATCTACGTAGGCTTAGTGCGTCTTTCATAATAATAGTAGTAGCAGTAATAATAATAATAATGATGTAGCGGATTTGGGCGCTGCATAAATGGTGAAGAACTTAAGGGGTCCCACGGAGGTCCCCACGGGGTCCTAGGTACCTCACAGGGGTCTGGGACGGAGCCAAGTGGGCCCCCATGCTAAGGACCCGAGGTATCTCCCTGAGGTCCACACGGGATCGCAGGTATCTCACAGAGGTCGTGGGCCGAGCCCATGGGGTTCTGGCGCGAACCCGGGTATCTCACAGAGGTCGTGAGTGGGAGTCAAGGGGTTCTGGCGCGAACCCGGGTATCTCACTGAGGTCGTGGGCCGAGCCCATGGGGTTCTGGCGCGAACCCGGGTATCTCACAGAAATCGTGAGTGGGGAGTCAAGGGGTTCTGGCGCGAACCCGGGTATCCCACTGAGGTCCATGGGCGGGGCTTAAGGGTTCCATGTAAAGAGACATAGGGATCCGAGGTGCCTCACTGAGGTCCATGGGCGGAGCAACCCGAAAGGAGGGGATGGAGTGGGGGTTGCAAGGGGGTTGGTGGCGCCAAATACCCACATAAAAGGGGGTTTGCAACAGGGCTCGTGGTCGTCTTTGCGCAGAGTTCTTTTTGGTCTTTTCTGTCAGTTCTGTGAGTGGATTATTGCGTTGTCGATAGTTTTATAGTTTATTTGTTCATTTTGTCTGGAGTATTTGAGTGCTTTGAGCTTACGAGTATTGTGTGCGTAATTGAGGCTGTTTTAAATCTTTCGAATCTATCTGGAATATATTTTGTCTGGCGAGAGCCTAAAGGAAATTCAGTTCATTTGGATAATAAAAGAAAAGTGTTTCACAAATTACTCGTCTGATCACATATGTTCAAGAAGTCGGTCGGTCGGACTTGCCTAAGCCCTTCGACAAAAATCGGAGGCCTTATCCACGCGTAGCAGCAGTAGGATAATCATCACTACTGCCGCGCCTGACGAGAGAGAGACGTAGACAGACACCTATTTTTGCCACAATAATAATAATAATAATAATAATAATAATAATAATAATAATAATAATAATAATAATAATAATAATAATAATAATAAGGACGTAATTTGACGGAGTCAACTCAGGACACGCTTGAGAAAAGCTACCTGTTCCAGAGACTGTCAATAGCTGTCCAACGCGGGAACGCCATCTGCTTCTCATCGACCTTTTCATGATAAATTGTTCACTGAGTGACGCTGAGATGGCGCTTCAGATTATTTAATCATTATTGCTAAATAATAATAATAATAATAATAATAATAATAATAATAATAATAATAGGGCCTAATAATAATAATATGATAATAATAATAATAATAATAATAATCTTTATTAATTCATAGTAATAATAATAATAATAATAATAATAATAATACTTCTAAAATAATAATAATAATAATAATAATAATAATGATAATAATAATAATTATAATAATAATAATAATAATAATAATAATAATAATAATAATAATAATAATAATAATAATAATAATAATAATAATAATAATAATAATAATAATAATAGTGGTAGTGGTAGTGGTAGTGGTAGCAGTAGTATTAATAAAACAAAAATAAAACTATTATTTAATTCAGAGGGAGACACAATCTTGAGATGGCAAGAGAAACTGAAGTCGGTCACCGATCGGAATCTGACGGGTGAGAGACAATGCTTCGTAATAGAAAGTTCTTTAGCTTAATACCTACGTATTGCGTCTCTCGACTCTCGATGGATCTATAAAGTCAGTTCCACTCTCTGCCATAGAATAAAAATCACCTAGGTTCAGGGACACAAAAAATAAAATCTGCTAAAATGATGATGAAGAGGAGAAGGAGGAGTAAGTAAGTAAGTAAGGGCATGTCCTCCATCCGGCCTCGCTCGCATACACGTGAGATACCGCGAAGTGATCCCTAGACAGGGAAGGGTTACATTACCACGTTACTGTATAGATAAAAAGAAAATACTTGCTTACTTTTTTACTTATTTTATAATTTTTATTTCGATTTATTACTTCTATGTTTTACAATCAATGCTTCAAGTATTGTGCGTTTGCTAATGGTGTAATAAAGAAAATACTGGAAAGCGATCACAATGAGACAACGTTGATAATAATGAAGATACAGATTTCCGATGATAATGACGACATCGAATTAATGATGACAACAATAATGACGATGATGTTGTTGATGATGATGGTGATGATGATACTGTTGATGAGTAGGCCTATTTTGCTGAGGAGAACAATTACGTTAACAATTTTGGCCATTTTTATGTTAGTGTTAGTTATCTGTATGATTTTCACAACGCCTCAGAAGTGGCTCAGTCGAGGAGTAGCTGTACAGAACACTTGGTCACGACGTTGTCCTCTGTCAGTTTTCTTCTACTCCAAGTCCTCGGCTAACTGTCCGAATCACGCCATATGTAATGTGTCGACTTCCGTTGGATTGGACGTTCCAGAGGGACGCGATCATCTGACTGGAAAAACGATGGAAGCTCTGAAGTATTGCTATAAAATGTTCGGTAGATCGGCAGACTGGTATCTTAAGGCTGATGATGATGTCTATATCTTCTTCGAAAACCTTCTGCAAGTCCTTTCCTGGTATAATTCGAGTTCACCCAGATACATTGGTCAAAAGAGTCTCACGATTATTCCCAGAGGATACCAATCCGGAGGAGCTGGCTATGTCCTCAGCAAAGCTGCAGTGGCAAAGATGTATGAAACTAACACTCAGTTTAAGAGACACTGCAAGGCAGACGGCGCATATGAAGATGTGGACATCGGATCGTGCCTTGCTGGATTTGGTGTCTATCCGGAAGATATGCGTGATGCCGAAGGAAAGTTGAGGTTCCACTCACTAAATCCTCTCCGAGTTCTGAGCGAAGAAAGTTGGCTCGAACATCGCTTCATCAATTTCAGTGGCACCACATTCGGAAATAAGAAAGTAAGTAAAAGAGAAAGAGTGAATAATTTGCTTTAATTTTCATTTAAATTTTTAATATTATAGTAAGTCACTGAAAACGAGAATACACGTTGATCAAAATGTGTAAACAAACACTCGAAGAGAGACAGAAAGAATGAAAAAGACGGTAAAGCAAGGAAGGAGTTAGGATGCGAGGAACAATGGTGGAACAACAAGTAGGACAGCGAAAAGAGAGAGAAAGGGAGGTAAAGAGGAGTTAGGAATAGAAGAAAAAAAAGAGAGGAATTGGCGGATAGAGGAGATAGATATTTTGCCAAACTAACGCAAAGATACTTGACGCGTGAGAGTATATTAATGTTTCTTTACTTACGCCATATCCTTTCTGGTACAAATTTCTCGGAATAATTTTTGAGAATATGATACTCTTATGTATTAGTTTTACCGTGATTTTTGCACTCTCGAATGGGCATTGCACATTTTCTAAAGTTTCCCTCAGCAAAAATAAAATCCTTGTGTTGAATTTCATACGCTATATTGTTTGTACCTCTCAAATTCAAATCCTGGCGCCTCTCGTCATTTTAGTCTGTCGCTGGTGCTCTGCTTAGGCATTATGCCAAACATATAATGCATTCAAAATAAGATATTACTCATGGACAATACCGCAAAGCGTTGACTGAAAGGATTCAAAGCAACTTCAGAACTTCAAGCATTGAGGACTTCCACAAGGTTCAATTCTAGTCTCAACGCGCTGTGTGCATAATATGCAGTTAATAAAACTCTGACTGGGTTAGTTTGGAGGCTTTGTCCATTATTTCTTGTGGCCCAAGATGACGAGGACATAATATTATGAAGAGCTTCAGCCTTGAACGTAGCACATTCAGTTCACCCAATTCTTCTTGTTGAAGCAGAAGATAGTTCGTATTGCTCTTCCAACTTTCTAGCCCAGCCGGGGTTTCATCTGTATGGGAAAGAGAAACTCCCTTTAAGGTGTTCAAAATATCTTCCCTCGGATTGCGCTCCCATATATCGGTCTTCCTGTTCTGCCGCCAGTCACAAATCTCACCCTTAACCTAAGTCGTACGCCAATTATTATTTATTCTCGTTTATCACGCGTGGTCTGTTAATTTGAATCAGAAACACAAGACCTGTGTGAGTGAGAAATAGGAATAGCCACATGATTCTTTTCGAACCCTTGAGCTTTGAATTGCAGACTCAACGCATTACCAAATAACCTGCTGTACCGCATAATAGCTCCTCATAATGATCTCATTTACGGAGCTGAGCTTACAGTGTAGCAGCTTTGATTCCGTGGTATTTCTGGCGAGCTTAGGCTAATCTTGGATGACACAGCCAGGAACAACTTGACAACCTTTCTCCCGTCCGCGAGTTATTTTCGGCTGGGGGCGCTGCAGAGTTGAGCGCTTTTGAGAACGGGTCAGAATACAACTGGTTGCACACGAAACCTTTTCCCTGTTGGCTTCTATGGACTCTCGACAATATCAAATACAACTGTTTTATATACAGTGATGAGCACAAAAGTATTTTGAAAATACATTTATACCAAATACTATTTTATTTTGTATTTTCAAAATATTTTTGAAAAGTATTTTGTTAAAGTATTTTCGAAATAGTTTTTAAAATATTTTGGAGAATTTAAAATACTTTCCCAAACTACTTTTCCAAAATAATTTTCTGATGTACTTTTCAAACATATAATTATGTTATAAACCTTCTGCCAAAATGTCATAAGGCTTAAAACCTCGACTGGAACGTGGCGTTTCGAAAAATTACTAATCTTCTGGTCACACCAAATACTTGTGAGTTTGTTGTATCAGGATGTCTATATCAGGATTGCAAACGCGCAAATCTGTCGATTGATTGATAACGTTAAATTTCTGATCTTCGAAACTCCTTGCAATTCCCTGGGATTTTAAGGGAATCTTCACCTCTCCGGCCTTCCTTCGCTCATCACTCTTTGTATAACTATAACTCCCCAATTGCAGTTAGGAACTTTAATGTTGTCACAATCGGCTTCAAATGCTGAACTTTTAATTCTTCGTGATAGAGTTTCGTCTCCGCGGTTTTCAGATCGTTCTTCTTAGCGTCAACATACTTTAGAAACAACTTGTCGTGTCTTGTCTTGTCTTCAACCTTCCTCAATCCGAGGGTTGGTCGCTTCATGGACAAGTTTCCTCCATTTCCTCCTGTTCTCCGTCTCCGACAACACGATTGAACGGCAGCTCCATCCAAGTTTTAGAAAGTTTATACTCTGTTAGAAACAACAACACCAATAATTACGATTCTATTTTTCAGATGAAAGGGATATACGAAATGCTTGGTCAACATACAACGTCTTTTCACTATGTGAGTCCGGGAGAAATGTACTTCATTGAGTTTCTCGTCTATCATCTCAGACAACGATGACAGACAATTCGTACGAATCGGTTCGACGTCACTGGATTAACGGAAAGACAACAACAGATTATGCAACGAAACAATTTCCAATTCACAGACAACTCAACCATTTGAATTCATGCTACAGTCCACAATTATTCAGTTTAACTTAAGTTCATGTCTCTGTTCTATTAATTTTCACGTATAGTACATACTTCAATACCGGCAGTTCTGTAGTGGTAAAATTAAGGGAGAGTATACGCTTCCGGTGAGAAGCGGCGTCACTAGGGCTGGTGTCACCCTACAAAAATTTGAAGACCTTTTTTAGGAATTCGTTTCAGACAATTTTTTTTACCTTTTAGGAATTCTGAGACAATTCTTCACTTTTTCATCTCTTTTTCGTCTCTGAAAAAAGTTGATGACCTCTCATTACCTATCTTTTTTCGGAAATTTTCATTAGTCAATGGCTATACGGTCTCTACAGAGGTAAGTATACGCTGTATACCCGCGTATACCCTCAACTACAGCCCTGAATACCGGTACTTTTTGTATTCCAGCTTCGGCTTTTCACTCGAAAGCGTCTTCCGTATGACTATAATCTGTTTGAGCTCATAGTATCCAATTCTACAGATGTCATTCACATGCAGGGCCTACTACGTATGGGGGGGGGAAGGAAGCAGACTGCTTCCAATTTGTGCCAGAGGGGGAAAAGTCCCCCCCCCTAATGAAATGGTGTTGCATACCGATTTGGGATCGCACGCGTAGTTTTCAAGCGAGAAAGAAATGTTTGCAATCCGAAATATTTCGGTTTCAGCGGTAAAATTTTCTCGTCAACAACACAAGTGTCCTTGACCTCCAGCATAGAATAGATAATGGTTAGAATACTTAATTTAACGTTGGCAACGAGTTGTGCTAGACAGTAAGAAGTTCATACAAGCAATTGAGACGTTGGAAGGGGTGACCAACAAACCCCTATGACCAACTAACCCCATCCTACCCTACGTGCTACAATTATTGTTGTGTAGTGCAGTGAAAATGGGATTATCAGGTCATGAAATATTCCTGCAAAATAGTTGTCGGCTGGATAACACTGTAGTAGGCAGGGATTGAGCCATTTACCGCTGCATTACACCAGAAATGTGCATTCACCTGGCTTGGCACACCACCGTCGTTTAAAATCCCCATATATTTGCTGAACAGTGTCCTATATTGCCCAATATTTTAACATGTGTCCCATATTTTGGAAATTTTTTGCCATATTTATTACAGCTCGTCCTATAAATTTTTACAGTGTACTGGGAGCCCTGCAGAAATTAATTCAGCAGTTCAGTTGAACCAAAATATATAGTCTTCCAAAGCCAGTTTTCTTGCTCCAAATATGCGCTAAAACTCGCCTACGGCAACGTAGAAATCCCCCGGACCCCACTTCAAGGGGAGGGAGGGGAGGGGAATATACAGGAGGGTGTAAAGGGAGAGGGGAGTGGATGGGTGGGGAAGGGGAGGGGAGGGAAAGGGAGTGGGGAGGTGTAGTGGAGGAAGGGCAGGGGAAATAGGGGAGCGTTTATATTAAGGGGGATTGCTTCCAGCTTACAGGGGGGATTTGTAGGCCCTGTTCACATGGTCAGCCAATGTAAGACCTTCATCGATTAGAATTCCCAAATCATGTACTACTCTGCAGGTCTCCTTTGGATTCATTCATTCATTCATAAATTTATATAGCGCCACTTCAAGGGAACTACTCAGAGGCGCTCCCGACTCCAGCGCGGCGAAAAAGAGCAGTTTACCGGCGGTCATAGAAGGTACCAGAGGACGACCTAGGATGTAGGCGCAGCTCAGGAGGAAGGCCACTGAGAAGGCGCGGGTCTGCATGATAGCAGTACGGGCAAACGGGACGGAGAGCATCCCCTCCCCGCCGAGCGGAGGACTCGAGCAGTCCGAGAAGCCGACACAGGCCGGAAGAGGTCTATCAGGCATACTGGTGCGAGACCCAGTTGACATCGCCAACCCAAGGAGGCGATCCTGTACTCAATGCGCTGTCGTACAGGGAGTTAATGCAGGACTTCCAGCATATAATTTGATACATGGCCAAAATATGGTATTTGGCCAATAAGGCGCGCAGCCGAGCGGTCAAGGCAGTTTAGGCGTGCAGATGGGAGGCCGGAGTAGAGAGATAGGCAATGGTCAAGACGAGCTGTGACGAAAGAGTGCATCGGTCTTCTGCCTCGACGGTGGTGTGCCAAGCCAGATGTACTGTGTCTTAGATGGATTCAATCGAAGTCGGTTCGATGACCTGAACCTCATATAATACAGAGCGGATGGTAGCAACACAAATCGACGAGTTCTCAGGCAGGCACGACTGGTGCATCTGTAGATCGTCGGCAAACTGGTGTGACCGGGGTCCACAGGAAGAAATGAGGTCCGCTGTGTATAGGATGTAGCGGAGCGGTCCCAACACCGATCCCTGCGGTACACCATACTCCACTAGGGTCCATCCTCCCCCATTTCTACTCGCATGGTCCGCCTATTAGTAGGAGCTGATCCATGCCAGCACCTGGCCATTGATGCCATAGGCCTATGTCGTGGAGAGTCTTGTAAGTAGAATATGGTGATCGACGGTGTCGAACACCGCACTCGTATCCAACAGCCCCATTAAAGTCACCTAACCCCTGTCCATAGCACCATGCAGATCCGATATCAGGCGCAGTAGCAACGTCTCTGTAGAGATAGGCCCGGTTTTGAAATTACTTGCTTTCTGTAAGCAGCCAAAAGACGATTCATGGATCAAGATATATGTTCGTACTTTGAATATCCGTTTATTGGCTTCTCAACATGAATGAAAAAAAGTACAATTTTGAACCAATAAAAACACGCAGAGATTCAATAGGTCAACCGAAAACAGTCCAAAAGACTGGCTAGGGCTGGGTTGGACTATATTTCCATTCTTAATATGTGGCCACTAAACACGATAAGTTAATTTTACATTAGGTGCACTGCAAAAGTAACACTGTCGGGAGGTGGAGGCGTTGCGATCTTCATTCGAAATACATTGCCGGCTGCGATATATTCCGCAAGATGTGTCCCAATAGTTGGAGCTATTGTGGGCGAGGGTGGCGGTACCAGGACAAGCTGCTTTGTTTATAGGAGCGCTATACCATCCATCTAGGGCTCTAGGCCAATATATCAACTGAGTCAACTCGTGAATTACATTGAAGAGGCTTATGAGGACATTCTGCGGACCGTATGAGCGTACGGCTGATAAAAGGAACGGAAATTTCTTCTTTGAAATTAATGAAGATCTGTGACGCAGTGGAAAAAATTCCTGAAAACCAGAGGTCATTGACTTTGCTCATAGCGGTACATGAACTCCCAAACCTGCATTCGCGTGATCTGATCAATATTTAATAGCTTATGTTATTGAAATTTTTTTATGTATTGGGCCCGTAAGGGATGTTGGCTATATATTGCTCTGCCCGTTTTTGTACATGTAGATTGACAATGCATTTAAGATTATACTTATATAAGGAGGCCCACACGCATTACACAGCATTAGGTAAGATAAGGATATATAAGGGTGTAGTATAGCGTAGAGCGGACGTACGTACATACATACATACATACATACATACATACATACATACATACATACATACATACATACATACATAAATAAATAAATACATACATACATATATACATACATACATACATACATACATACATACATACATACATACATACATACATACATACATACATACATACATACATACATACATACATACATACATACATACATACATACATACATACATACATGCACTGACCGCACACTGTCGGTGGAAAGATCAGACGACCGACCTCATATGCCGTGGCTAAGAAAATGAAGTCGCTATCAATTAACTGCCTCTCAGGCTGGCTTACTGGACTGCTCTTCTCTTTCTTCTCTTCCTCCTCCTCCTCTTTCTAATCCTCCTCTTCTTTCTCTTAAACATTCGCTTGTTTGTGAACAATGTGACGATGGCGCGGCGCTTCGACTTATGAGATGTTGGGTCCGACCTCACAGGGGCAAGTTGTTGCAGTTGTAATTGCAATTATAATTGTAATTGAAATTGTAAATATAGGCCCTAATATATCTTTTACCTAAAGCGTTGAGTGATTATGATTTCGAGCTAGAAAATTAAAAGCAAGAACGGGCTTTCAAAAATTATGAACTATTGAACTATTGAGTTTGCAAATTCTAAAAATATGAAAATTAAATGATGCGTTAAGATTCGAATATGAAATAAAGATGTGAAAGCTAAATATTTTACCACTCTGCTAAGGACCTCATCTTCTAGCTAATAACCTGATCATGTCTTGACTTTGGTGCGCCATCGGTTGATGCTTTGTGACTCAGACACCGGCGCTATAGAAGTTACTAATTACAATTACAACGATGGTTTAAATTACGTACGTGATAGCCTAGTGGTTAGTGTGGTGGACTGTCAACCGAGAGGTCGGAGGTTCAAATCTCGACCATGGTAGAAATTTGTTTCGAAATTTCTGCTCCATTTGCGGCCCTTAAGCAACTCATCTATAACGAATACACTAACAGTACATTGTCAATGGGAACATGAGACGATGAGACGGCAAGGGAGAGGACTGGTCCCACGCTGTTATATGCCGAGACAAAGAAAATGAAATCGCTAACACTTTATTATCATGGCTGCCTTTCCGGTTAGCCCAAGGAGCTGTTCCGTGATCTCTTCATCATCTAGGCAACCCGCTCCACCCGATCCTCCTCCTATCTCAGTCTTTTTCGACCCCAGTCATAACTCATCTCCAGTTCTCCAACCGAGCCATATCCAACACAGCACACGCCTCTGGAACGATCTACCCTCTGAGTTTTGCAGATTCTCGGTTCCTCCACCATCATTGCAACCTGTCCTTAATCCTCCTTCTCATGTTTCTCTATCTATCAACCTCTCGGGCTTTCCACTCAAGATTGAAGTCTCACCTTTAAAGTACTCCTACTCTGACTCACCTGTTTTCCTTTTGAGCACGTCATTCTTTGGTTTCTTGTACAGAAACTTCGTCAACTTCAGAAAGTTGTGAATGTTCAGGCAAAGTATGTTTTAATGATGACAAAATATAAATGATATTTGCAAAGTAAAAAATTAGTTGTCGTTCCTTGCTTATTAAAAATACTAAATTAGTAGACCCTGCTTCTAATTTTCACAATTTAACGAATATAACAGCTGGTTATTTAAAGTTTGTGAAAAGTGATATCAGTATACTAGTCTACACACAGTGCCGTTTTAAGGCATAGGCACGCGAGGCCCGGGCCTAAGGCCCCGCGCAGCGGGGGGGCCCCGCGGCGGCCCAGAAATAAAATAAC
Organism: Allolobophora icterica; assembly: GCA_963556255.1. NCBI lineage: Eukaryota > Metazoa > Annelida > Clitellata > Crassiclitellata > Lumbricidae > Allolobophora > Allolobophora icterica. Next base: position 18,226,427 of record OY744610.1, read on the forward strand.
AATATTATAAGTTCTGTTCTAACAAGTAACAATTCTGCAAAGTAAAGTTAGAACAATAACACAGTTTTATTATTTTTTTAAACAAACGTTTAGTGATAAAATCAGAGCGCTATAGAAATAAATCAATAATTTTAACGCATGGCGACGATGGCGCACACCTTGCTGTAGGCTAGGCTATTGGCTATTAATATGTTTGTTTTCATTTGTCTGCTTTTTCACAACGCTATTCAAGGAATTTGTTATGTCTTGGTAAGTTAATATTAATTTTTAATATTAAATCTCTCTGTCCTATAATCTAGTCATTTTATAAATTGTTTTAAACTTTAAATTACAAGAAGGGCAAAAACGTATCAAATTTCGCACAGTTAATAGGATAAAATTAATAGAATGATGTTTCGTGTCGGCGCTCGGTACTGAGTCGGTAGTGAACTTGGCAAACTTATTTAACTTAACAAAATCACTTCATTTCCACCTCCTCCAATGTGTAAGGTTGAGGGTTTTTGATAGTTTCTACCCTTTTTGTTGTGCAGATTAAGATTCCGATTGTCAGTTATCACCGTCGTTCGCGGTAAACCTATTTGAAATTTTTGGCCAATTATCACACTATGATCTATTAAACGAAATATCAGACAACCCATCAAAAATGCGTAGAAATTATATGAGTGGTGTCGCGAAGAGAAAAAAGGAAGCAACTGAAATGGAAATGTCGACCAAACACCCAAAAGTATCTTCATTTTTTCATAGTCAATCATCGACTCATGGATCACTGAACTAAACAGACGTGGGGAAGCTTATGAAGAAATCAGCAGCAGATCTACATTCTTAATCAAACTGGAACACTTGAATGCTAAACAAATAGCAGAATACAGTGAAAAGCTTGCAAAGTTCTATCCTCAAGATCTTGACCAACACGAACTAATTTCAGAATGTGAACACCTCAAATACTATGTGTCAGTTGCAAGAACAACAGTGCCATCTATGTCAACAATCTATGCCATGATAAAGAATGACAATCTGGAATCAACGTTTCCAAACGTTGAAATTGCAATAAGAATGTTTCTGTCAATGATGGTGACAAACTGTACGGGTGAACGTTCTTTCTCAAAACTTAAATTAATCAAGAACGAGCTTCGCAGCCGTATGATGCAAGAACGATTGAACTGCCTGTCTGTCATGAGCATGGAATCAGATGTGTTGGAGTCTTTGAATTTCGATGATATTATAAGAGACTTTGCTCAGAGCAAAACACGAAAGCGATGTTTGTAAGAAACTGTCGTTACAAAGTCACAATCCATGTATAGCAAACATGTACTCATTATAATCACACTTTCAGTTTGTGTAACAAATAAACAATGGAAACTGTAAAGTATGTTAAACTAAACTTTTATTTTACACTTGTAGTACAAAGATTAATGTGTTAGCTGTGTTATTATGAGTTTAGTAACAGTATGCTATATTAATAAATTTAACAAAATGACGCATATGCACATACAATGCACTATTGCAATACTCTGTATCTGAGACTGAGATATTGAGGCGGAAATCGGATTACGTTTAAGGTTATTTAGGGTTTGTGCGGGTTGTGCCTAGGGCCCCCAAACTCCTTAAAACGGCTCTGTCTACACACCCATACTTTCAAATGTTCTGCACTGTGAAGGCTTTCTTCATGTTCTCTTTAGACCCGGGCATATTTGATAGCTACCGTGTATTCTAAGACGTGAGGTTAATAGGCTTAGTAATCGCATTGTAAAAGGTATAGTGCCAGTTTGAGCGTCCTCTGAGACGACCAGTGTGCAGGATTTTTTTAACACTTTAACGACGCGAGTGTACTAAGAGCGACATGTACTTAAGCGAAGAAGCCAAACATCCAGCTCGGGCTTGAAATGTGAAATTTTTAGCAGTCGAATCATTAGAGAACTAGAGGCTTGCTGCCTCAAAGACGTTTGTGCTTATGATTGTTCAGATGATATGAGTGGAAGGACCAATGTAGTTTAGACAAACGTTTTAGCCTACCGGTTTGACCAATAACAGGTGTAACTACCCAAATTATTGGAAGACTCGGTTGTCTTAAAGCATTGGCCGCCTATGACTGTTGAAATGGACTGCATGGAAAGGATGATGTTCAACGTAGTCAAACCTACTGAGTCTAAATTTTGACTTCGAACTTCAGAACTGCGAATGTAGTTTATTCGGACGGTTTAAAGATCCAATTTTGATTGCTCTATCTGGCGACTGAACTCTGACCTCTCCAAACATTTCTGGACGAACCCTTATGACACGAAGCTGCTATCATTAATAATCTTGTACCTCAAACTTAGCTTTAGAGAAGAGCTCTGGAAATATTAAGTTTAAGAGAACTTATTCTTGACTCATTGCTTTTGCAATGCACTACGTGAAATTTCCATTGTTCCGCGAATGCTTGCCGCTTAGGCTCACCATGATTCATACTGATATAAGATTCCTCCAATTGAACCACTTTGAGCAGATGTCCGCAGCTTTGGTGATGTTGACTGATGGGTTTGTTTTGCACTAAATAACTGAAAGAAACTACAGCACCTATAGTGAGCGTATGGTAAAACGTCATAACTTGTTCCGGGTTCAACCCTTGGGCCAATCAATGCTAGTTTCGTTAATCTAATAATTATTAGATTAACGAAACTTGCATTGATTGCCGATGTTCATACGCTGAACATCTTAGTATGACGCGGAGTCTGGTCACTCTGGTGGGAAACAGAAATTCAGAGTTGAAGAAAGAAAATTACACCGTGCACAGTAAGAACCACCTGTTTATCTTAAGATGTCAAGCGAAGACAAACTATAGTCTGTCTATAGTCTGCTCTGTGATTATCCTATCACTTCGATGTGTAGCCCACGGGCAGCTGCTGATCCCTCGCTCGTGTGAGAAGATTCGACCAAATCATGGTTTCTCGTGTTGTGAATCATCCTCTCTAAGCAATCTACCTTGAAAATCCGAACTCTAATAGTATAGAACCAAAGAAAAATCTACAGCTCTCTTGTATCCAAACCTGTCAGCTAGCTGAACCTTAACCTTAGGCTACTGATTGCATAAGTCTAGTCCATTAAAGTTTGTATACACTCCTTCAAACACCAAGTTCTGCATTTTGTAAACTTACCATGCCTGTCGTTGTCGTATCCAAAGCGTCTGATTTAAGTCTCAGCTTCTCTGCACGAACCAATTTGAAGAGACCTTAATCAATCAATCAATCAATCGAAATATGTATAGGGTCCCTTCAAGATTCCTACTCAGAGGCGATCCTGACCCAGGCCAAGCGGAAGAAAGAAGTAGAATCCGGTTTTGATGCGTCGAGACGCATACACAACAAGACAACATTAGTCATAATTGATTGATACTTGTCGATATAGTGCCCCTAAATAAATTTAGAAAGTAGGGCTCTACCTCGTGCCTAAATTTAGCATTGACGTACATTGTCTGGATATTCCATCCGTACACCTGTCGAGTGAGTAGGCACATTAGCTTCGCTTCGCTTCGGTTTCGTTGAGATTTACTAAAATTCAAGCACAAAAAGACTGGAAAAGAACAATATATGGTAATCAAAACTGTATTTATGATAAAGTAAAGCGTCCGCAAAGATCGCGTGAATACTCGTGTCCGACATTTTTTTAAATCGAAAGTTGAATACGATTTCTATTTATAGTGTTTGCGCTGGTTTTTCCAAAAGCAATGGGTTTCAGAAAATAATGTCAACAGTTTTGATGGCAAAAGTTAACCTGCAAATAAATGCTCAATATATATTCCAGGTTTCTGAAATCAAGAACAATCATTTATATATAAATCACAGGTAAGCTGCAGCTTGAGAGCTCGAATTTGCTTCTTCAATACACTAATCGAGGGATGAAGAAATATGCTGAGAATGGGATTTTCTCTAAAACCCCCAGATTTTATAGGGCCTACTGATAGTGCCGCAAAGGTTCACCAGTCACTCTGGTACAGAGTAAAGCAGGGAGGCGACCTGACCGACGACTCTGATGAGCGTAGACTCGGATCCGACCTGGGCTGGTGAACCAAAGTCCTCCGTGCCCACCTTCTCGTGGTGCGGACCGTTAGTACCCTTCCTAGGAAGTACTCTTCCTAGGAGGGGGAACGAACGGGCACGGCAGGCAAAACCAGGGGAAGGCAATGGCAAACCACCCCTGTTAATCATGCCAAGAAAATCGTCATGCCACACACCAAACCACGCCGATGGTCGCGGATGGAGGGACTCCCAGGCCGGAGCGCTGAGGTGGGACTCCCAGGCCAAAGCGCGACTCAAGGGCTACTGGGAGAAGTAGCAAGACGGCAACGGAGACTGTGTGGCATGACGATCGCTAGGGCTCCTAGAGCCGACGGCACAAAGAAAGAACTGATTGTAGAAAGAACTTGGAAACAAATTTGTAGTTCTCTCTGCATCCAGTAGGCCCTACACAACCTTTATTAATATTAGTTATTATTCGTGCTAAATCCAAAACATTCATCCAACAGATCATGGCTGTACGTGGTGAAAGTGGATGGCAATCGGAAAAGAATCTGGCTGAGTGCATGCGCTACATGTTGGACAACGAAATTGCAACGGACGTCTGTTTTAAAGTGGGACCACCAGATGGCGCAACTGTCAACATCCGTGCGCATAAGTACATGCTGATCTCACGAAGTCCTGTCTTCGAAGCCATGTTCTCCAGCGGAATGACTGAATGCCGGAGTGGACCAGAGGCAACGATCAGAGTGGAAGACATTGACCCTGCCACCTTTAAGCAGCTTTTGATGTGAGATAATGCATTCATGTGTAAATTTAACTTCTTCTTCCAGTTAACATGAATTTATCAGCAACCGTTTTAAATCGTCTGAAAGTTTAAAACTATTGTATGCTACAAAATATAGTAATAACCCAAATTACTGAACAAATTTCAAATTTTATCATACTGATTATCCTGGCCCAAATGTTCTTTTTATCATACTATCTTATTGCTTGTCAAAAACTTCTCATTGTTTTATAAACAACACCGTTTATATATTGTCATAAGCTGCGTTGCCTCAAATTTAAACATTCGGAAATGTAATCGGTGCATGAGATATGCATTTCAAAAGTTTATTGCTGGAATAAGTTACTTCCTTATATTTATAATGAAAACTTAGTTGTGTTAATAACATTTTGTTTCCAGCTACATTTACTACGAAGGCTTTTCAATAAATGCTGGGACAGCGGCTCCTTTGATGTACGCTGCCAAGAAGTATATGCTGCCTAAGCTAGTCAGAGAATGTGGAAAATGTCTTTCCGAAGGTCTTAATGTAAACAACGTCATCCAAGTTCTGGAACAGAGTTTGTTCTTTGATGACACGGAACTCAAGAGTAAATGCCTTCAGCTGATTGTTCAAAATGTAAATACCGTTCTTACTGGAACAGAGATCATTTCTGCACCCCCACAGACCATGGAAATCATACTTCAGATGGATAAGAATCCAGTAAAGGAGAATGTCATGTATGAAACTTGTATCGCTTGGGCTAAGCATCAATTTCAGCATAAAGGATCAACAGAGAACCCAACAGACCAACAGATTAGAGAGATACTTGGTGATTTACTGTACAAGATACGTTTTCCAACCATGGAACTGACTGAATTCGCTGAAATCAGTGAAGGTAAAAGTATTCTGACAGCAGAGGAGAAAGCATCAATCTACTACTTCTTGGCGACAAAGAAGAAAGGCTCTCAATTGATGTTTTCCACTGAGCGAAGACTCAGTGAAGAAATCTGGATCGATCGAACAATTACTTGTTTACCTGGAGAGTGGTGTTCATCACCAAAGGTTGATGCTCTAGATTTCACAACTGATCGAGATATTCTGCTGACTGGAGTTGGTTCATACACCGGATGCAATGGAAAAGGATATGATGTTGATATTGAAGTCATGCAGTCGACCACCTCTCTATCCAAGAAGAGGGTTACAGTTCCATATACTGGGGATTCAAATCCGTTCAAAATTCCGCTGGATGAAGCAATATTCATAACGGCTGGAGTTATTTATTCAGTAAAGGCGTTGTCTCACGATTACATCGGCTACTATGGTAATCCATGTCAAGCGATATGCACGAAAGAGAATGTAACATTCACCTTTAAACGTTCCAAGGATTCAGTACACTCTCATGAGACATACGGTCAGATTCCACGTTTGTATTTCAACTGCTCTGGATAATCCGTATACCCGTATACATCTCATTCTAGATTCTACGTGCAGCAGAAACTTTGAACTTGTTGTCATCTCTCAGCTTTAGTTGGGAAGCTATGGGATGGGTCAGCCTGTGTGCGCGAACCTGCCACTGGTGACTCTTCTTATTATATGAACAATGTTAGCTAACTGAAAAATGCTCTGTTCTTAGTTACATTGAACATCATTCGTGTACTTCTGAACTTAATAAGGAAGGCATTATCAAAATATTGTTACAGTTGTATTTCCATTTTCAATTCAACTTCAATCCATTTATTGATCCGAATTCAAGTCAGTACAATGTGCACATATATGAATATTGAAACTTTTCGGGATACAACAGGCAAACCCCAAAGGGCCATAAGTCCCGCTTAACAAGATTCGCCTATTTGTTCCAGCCAGAGGAGAACCAGAACAAGCATGGAAGATAATGTCAGTATATAGTGTGCAACATAAATGGAAACTATTTACTGTAGTCTCGCAGTTTTAAATCAATTTGATTCATTTTAATTTTTAAGGTTTTCCACCTTCTTTAATGTGCCGCCGTTCATTCCTGGTGTTATAAACAGAACATTTGTGAAGTTTTAGTGATTATGCTAAATGCTAAGAGGGACGCTCGCATCAAGTATTATTGCAGTACTTGAGATGAAGTCGTCTTTCCAAAACGCCAATGCTTTTCGCACATACTGACCATTAGTCAAGTTGTGGAAAGTATTGGCGTTTCTTATTCATAAAAGTTGGAATTAACCATTAGGAGCATAACCCTTCCTATTTCCTTCAGAGACAAGGGGAAAAGGCCGTATATGCAGGGGAGAGAGGGAGTATAGACTGTACTGAGACCAGTTAAAATTGAAAACCACTATGTTGGAAAAGGTCAGTGGAGCGTAATCCTTTATCACAACCGAAACAAAGACTTTTAATATAATTATGAACATATGCATAATACTATGAGCCGAAATAACATAACCAAAACTGCCAAACTGTTATTATATGGGTGCCTAGAGAAAACTATTTATAGCTGTATAACAGTGTATATGTATAGACAGGTATTAAGGTGAGGTATTGGCTATACATCGACGGTTTTGATATTAGTTCGTAATGCCATAAATTCTTTCACAACAAGACTAAAGTGGTATAATTATTATGAAGCGACTATAGATCTAACCTTTAATGATCGCGATAAAAATAAAGAAGATTAAAATGGACCAAGATTCTAGATATCAAGTCCAGTTTGATTTGGGGGCCGTCCATTAATTATGTCAACAAAATGGGGGAGGGAGGGGGTTTGAAAAAGTTTGACAATTCTTGACAAGGGGGAGGGGGGGGTCAAGACAAATTGACGTAACAATAATTTTATGAAAATGCAACCAGATTCCGAAAGTCTTTACGAGTGATCTATAACTTTTTTGTCTGTAATTTTTATCAAACGCGATATTTTCTTCATTTTAAATTATATTGTTCGAAGATTAATGAGAAAATGCACTGCATAATCTCTTAAATGCGAATATCCTGCGTTCCTTTTGAAAATCTAATATTTCGAAGGAAAGATAATTTGTTTTCTCGGGGGGGGGGGTAAAGAATTTTTGACATAATTTTATTAGGGGGTCCTTGAATGTTTGACAGTTGTTGACAAGGGGGAGGGAGGGGGTCAAAAACTGCCTATAATTTGTTGACATAATTAATGGACGACCCCTTGCACAATTTCAAGAGTCCGGAAATCACGTGTAGAATCAGATTAAAGTTCAAATCAAGGTTCTATAGCGCAAAGATATTTTAATCTTTATAATTACGATAAGCAGGTAAGGGATATACGGTTCTGAATGCTCACCGCCACTCACCATTTTCCACATTGTGGAGTTTTCAGTTTTTACTGGCCCCAATACAATCTACTCACGCTCTCCTCTGCATATACTGCCTTCTCCCCTTGTCCCTTTCCTGCTTCTGAAGGAGAGAGGAAGATACTTCGATACTGCTCCTAATAGACATAGGCCTATACACCCTCTACCGTATCACCATTATTTTACGCTTCTTTTCACTTTAGTATTGCATTTCATTTAGCTTGTACCTACTCATCTTAAATCATGCTATTTATATCCTGGGTATGTTATTGACGGCTTTACTTATAAGTTTAAAAATGTTTTTATCTTAGAAAGATTAGATTTGGTTGTCGTCTTCTATCCCCTTCTTGACACTGGACTATAGTCCATAAGAAATTAACTGTTATATATTATAGGTTGCTGAGAAGGCAACAAACTAGCCGAAAGCGCTAAAAGGGGTTTTGCTGGTATTGGTTGATTCCAACTATCATGGCCGTTTTACATGGGTCCTTTTCATTATTATGCAGTTAACACTAATTCTTAAATGTGAAGTGTTTTTACTTTAATGACTGTTATCATCGAGCACATAAGGAACAAGACCGTGGCAGAAGAAACTGTAGGCCTCAAGCGATTGGCTCACATAGGGGCCTAATAACAACGTCAGGAGTAAACAAAAACTCATTTCCAACTTCTAGTATAATTCATCTCCATTTCAACCGTTCAATTTCAATTTATAACGATATACATGATAAAATGTAATACAGCTGTAATAATGCCCTTCTTACGAGGTTCACAAGTGCACACTGAAATCGGGCAAGCATTAAGAGCCATAAGTAGACTGGAAGAGACCAGTTTTCAGCTTGGAGCAATGTAGAAAGTCTAGGTTGGAGAGTTGCGACCATGAGTAGATAGACAGCCCCAGACGGAGAAACGCCGGCCAAAGAGAAGACGTGTATCAGAAACAGCATAGACCTACTCTCCAGGAGATGCTGATCGAAGAGGTAATGATATGAACAGGAGCATACGAAAACCATATGTGTTACTGTATCAAATTCTACCTACATAACACTGTTCATGCTAATACACAACTTATAGACAATTAAGAAATATCACAGTTTGAGATAAAAAAATTGAGCTGCCTATGTTTCCAACGTTATCGGAACAACAAATCTAAATCCAGGTACTATCTACGTTTCCATCCGTGTATACATCGTTAGAGGAATAACAATTCTAAATCCAAGCACTATATACGTGTCCATCTGTTTATGCGTCGTTAACGACACAATAATTCAAATCATTACCATCCGTATTTAAATCGTTACCTGAACAACAATTCTAACTTAATCCAAGTACTATATATCACGCTTCCTTCTGTATATACAACTTTAAAGGAACAACAATTCTAATCCTATGGCGCCTTTTAGAGCGTTTTTTACAGGTTCAAGCTTCTTCTAACACAATCACTGTCTCAAGATCATGAGCAAGTCCTTCCTGCACGATCGCTTGGCACCACTGACTAAGTAAATGCCTACATATTATGCATAATAAATAAACAAATAATGAATTAAAAAGAAATGAAATAATGGTATGTCGGCTTTGATTTACAGACATAAATGAAGATAATTATCAACGCGTCATAAAATCACAGATCAATTGAATACGAAATGTTTGCAATGTTCTTCATCCAACTGCATCACACGCATAATGATCAATTACTCTTTTTACGAATATTACACAGATTTCGGACAAGAGACATTTTTCAAAAAACCATTACCTGTAATAAATACCAGTCTCAGTTGGGTTAATACTTGTCTTTGATATAATCGCCTGCGCTTAGCGTTGTGCGTACAACTGCAAATGTTCATGCAATACCCACTGACAAGTAAAAGCTGCGAATCTCGTATTCGTGAAATCTACTTCAGTGTGAAGGAAAGCTGGTTCAAGAGAGTTCAGTTATTCGCATCGAACCCTGTCAGGAATGATGTGTTGTAGGAAAAACTCAACGTTCAAAATACGAAGAACGACCATGTCGAATGGTTTCGTAACTCAACCGGAGAAGAACTGGAACACATTAGTAACATAAAATATGCAATTTAACTTTTATTGGTGATATATTTATGTAAGTTTAATTGCGTCAAGCGGTTAGGCCTAATTGAAATAGGTCTGTTGCAAGTTAATGCCTTCAGAGTTCATCGCAAATCATATCGAAAATCTGGACTTCTTAGATGTTATAGAATAGCTGAATGAATTATCAGCCTTAAAATGGTGAAAATCAGTTAAATTTATCACACTATAATATTAACATACATGCGTACAAACAAACATACATGCCCAACTACCTACCTACAAGCATACATCGCTGCATGTGACGGGCAACTGTACCCGAGGTAAGAGTTAAAGATAATTTGCACGCCGTAGACAGTGGTGCACAACCTTTTTCGGCCAAGGATCAATAACTAAACTAAATAAATAATAAATTAAACCCAGCCAGAGGTTAAACTGACCCAGGAGCCAAACAAGTGGGACGACTCAGCTTAGTTCAGACGAATGCATGCCAAAATTTATTAAGATGACGTCGCAGTAAAACACAAATAAAAGTAAACATAAAGAGTTATAGAGAAAGGAGACTCATAGTACTTCTTAGGGTGGTTCATCGGCAATGCTGAAAAAATAAATTCTTAAAAGTTGCAGCTCTCACCCCCGCATTATGTTCCAAATAATAATAAAAAATTTATGGCAAAGTTTCAGGTGTTTCTCAATAGATTTAGGGGTGCCTATGCATGATTGTACTTAGCCATAGAAGTTCAAAGAAGAGTTTGCAACAAAAGTTGGAGATGTTCCTATAAACTTCCGGTAAACTTCTTTCACACATGACCGGAAAAGCTAAAATTGATCGCTTGCTTGCATGGGTGTCCGAAGGGGCAAGAGGGCATTTGCCCCCCATTTTGAAAATATTTTTTTAAAATAATTTTTTGGATTTTAATGATTATTACAACAGTCCCAGCACAAGTTTCAATGCGAAAAACACTTAATTGTTAAAGTAAGTCCTTGATCATTATTTATTTTAAAATTTGTTTCTATATACATTTTTTTCTATGCGAAAACAACATTTTAACCCCCATAAAAAATTGTCCCCCCTACAAAATTTTGCACTCCTAAAAATGCCTGTGGACGCCGATGCTTGCCTGTATTGGCATCTGGAGCAGGCACTGATCAGCTGCTTGCTGTTCCATACATACCAAATGGGACCAGAGAAATAACAACCGCTGCAGTATTCACAGCTATCGGAGGTTGGGGTATGAAGCCAAGCATCTGTGCCTCTGTGGCATGGCTTTCGACATCATATCGTCGAACACATGTCTTAAATCAGGTGCACGCACTCTTATGGAGGAGAAGTTGGGCAAACGTCTGTTATCTTTTGCCTGTCGGCATCATATTCATGAGATAATCCTGGTTAAGATCTGTTCACTGACATTAGCTCCTTCTTCTGGACCAGATATGCAGATGGTCAAACGTTTCCAATCCTTCTGCAGGCTGATACTGATCATGTTGCTTTCCGTCCAGGTTTAAATGATGTTGAAGTCACAAGAGAGATCACACCGGGCAAAAGAGCTGAAGTTTTGAATGTTGTTGAACAGCAACTTCAGGAAACTCAGCCACGAGAAGGTTACCAGGAACTGCTCATTCGTGTCATCATATTTCTGAGAGGCATCCCTCTAAGTGGAATTCATTTCAGTACTCCAGCTGGACTCCACCGAGCAAAATGGATGGCGTGCTTGTTATACGGTTTCAAAATCTCAATGTTAGGTCTTATCCAGGCAGATGTTGTCCAGTTTAAGCTGACAGCAAAAGAAGAACATGGTCTACTTCAGCTTCTCTGCTTTACAGTAGCAGGTGGAATGGTGGATACATCCAAGCTTTGGTTCCGATTAATGACCTGCTGCTTCTGGAAAGGTTGCAATAGTCTGCAGTAAATAAGGTCATATTTTATGGTGCGGTGCAGAAGCTATTGGGGTATTTGAATCAGGAAATCATATGCCTTGCAATGTTTGATCCGTTTGTCACTCTTGAAGTGAAATGTGGAATGGTGAATATTTATAAAGCGCCTCTCACAGCATAGACTATTCAGAGGCGCTCCCAGCGTGTCAGCCCCGATGGAAAAGAAAGGTCTTTAGGCAGCGGAGAGAAGAAGGCGAGATCCCAAGCAATATCTTGCTACGGAGAGAGGGGGGCAGGTCATTCCAAAGGGAAGGGCCAAGGATGGCAAAAGCACGATGCTGAGCCATCGAAGTCCTTGCGCGAGGGACAAGCAGATCAAAGCGGTCAGCAGACCGAAGAGGGCGGGAAGACAGAGCAGATAGAGGTTTGCGCATTAGGTCACAGAGGTATTTAGGAGCTTTTCCCAGTTGAGTCCTAGAGACCAGGAGAAGAACCTTGTATTGGATGCGGGAAGCAACAGGAAGCCAGTGAAGTACATCAGTCATAAAGGTAGTTATGTGAGAGAAGCGAGGAAAACGGGCAATGAGCCTGGCAGCCGCATTCAGAACAGACTGCAGAGATGAAAGGCGCGCTTTAGGGAGCCCAGCAAACAATGAATTGCAATAGTCAATGCGGCAGCAAATGAAGGCATGGACCATAGTAGTGAACACTGAAGGAGAAACTGATCTTCTTACAGCCCTCAAACGCCTCAGATGATAGAAACAGGAACGTGTCAGGTGGGAGAGGTGTTCAGAAAACGAGAGGGTACTATCAAGGGTGACACCCAAATCCCGAACACTGGATGAAAATGAAAAAGCAGGGTATATTGACGATAGAAGTGGGATATCAAGTTTAGAAAGTTGCTGTTTAGTGCCAAACCAGATCACTTGGGTCTTAGAAGAGTTAAGGTTAAGTCGATTTGATGACATCCAAGAGTGGAGATCATGTGACAGGGAATGAATGGATCCAACAAGGGAGATCTGCTGAGAGTATGGGCCTTGGACAAAGATCTGAACGTCATCTGCATAAAGGTGACCAGAGGTAAAGTGTTTAGTAAATATAGAAGGTATGTCAGCTGTGTAGAGTAAGTACAGAATGGGGCCAAGGACAGAACCCTGTGGGACACCATACTCAACTCTAACCCAGATAGTTCTGGAGTCACCAAGGACAATCCTCTGAGTACGGTCAGAGAGGTAAGATTTGAACCAAAGAAGAGGGAGACCACTGAGACCACAAGATAGTTCAAGACGTCGAAGTAGGATTTCATGGTCAACCATGTCGAAGGCCGAGGAAACATCAAAGAGCGCTAGAAGCGTCAAATGAGACCTGTCAATGGCAGTATAAATGTCCGAGAGAAGGGACAGGAGGGCAGTTTCCGTAGAATGGTGACCTCTAAACCCTGATTGACTAGAAGGGAGGAGTCCAGACTGTTCAAGATAGGGCAGAAGTTGAAGCGAGACAAGTCTCTCAAGAGTTTTAGAGAGAAAAGAAAGGTTAGAAATAGGACGATAGTTAGAACATAATTGTGAGTCAAGATTAGGTTTTTTGAGGGAAGGGAAGACAATAGCTTGCTTCTGAGATGGAGGGAGATGGCCCTCTGCTAGAGACCTATTGAACAAATATATCAAAAATGGGACAACATCATCCAAAACATTAGTAAGAATAAACGGAGGAAGCGGGTCCAGTTCACAAGATTTCTGGTTTGAAGAGCTGAGAACACGTCGAAGATCAGCCTCAAGGATGGGACGAAAGTCACCAAACTTGAAGTCCGGGCGTGTGAATTCAGGTGGAGGCGAGTCGGCGGTTGAAGCACGTAAGCCCGCAATCTTTTCTGTCATCATTCTGAGGAAATCATTGGCCGAAAACGCAGGAGAGGAAGACGAACGGGAGGCTCGGCCCAGGAGTCCCGAGATGGAAGACCAGAGACGTTTTGGGTTCTTTTCATCTCGAGCGACGAGTCTCTCCCAAAATTCAGCCTCCTTGCGGTGATATAGACGATGGAGCGATCGGAGTTGAGTCACCCACGTCAGGTGGTCGGCCGGATCTTTCGAGCGACGGTAGCGTCTTTCATGATGGGTGATCTTTCTGCAAACAGGAATCTAAATGTTCTACCCTCTTTTGTCACTCAGCAGAGTATTCAATTCTTCACAGCATTGAGCTTGCCCACAGAATTCCTTAACATTGGTCTTGGTCTGTGGTGCTACAATTCTGATTTCAAAACAGCGCTGAAGTATGTCAAGGCACTGAAAGTTGTAAACGACACGGCAGAAAGATGTGTGACTCTGCTTCATGAGTTTAATGCTGATCTGACCAGAAACGAAGAACCGAAACACTTTCTCCTTCAAGTAGTTGCTGAGCATAAAAAGTTGTTCATAGACTCTAAGATATCCACAGTTGTGGCCGGACTGAAATGCTTTTTGTATTATGTGTTTTTTATGTTGAAGGCTATGTCGGACTAGAACCATTTTCAGAACTTACTTTAATAATCCTTTAATTAGCTGTTGATTACAGTGTTACTGCTTGTGGTTAATAATGCGTGCACTGCTAGACAGTAGACAATGAATACAGTGTGTTCACTGCTTAGACTTAATACTAATTAGCGGCACTGTACGAATAGGACATGCCCATGTAAAACTACACTTGCCAAGAGGCACCCCTAAACATCATCCTAAAAATCACAAACTTCACAGGAAATTTTATTTATTTATTTGGAACATTATGAGAGGGTGAGAGTTAAAAAAATAAGAAAATAATTTTTCTGAGCCACCCTAGTACTTCTATGTTACTACTATACTGATAGTTTTTCCAGTGACACGGTGAGTAAGTCACTGTAGACTTAATATCATTGCCGGCTCTTAAATTGCCGCTTTTCCTGTTGGGCATTGAGGGCCACATGACGAATCGTCGCGAGTCGGATGTGGAGGACGTTGTGCACGGCTGCCGTAGAGTAATATCTCTTCGTGATCTCGCTGAGATAGCGTGTGTATGGCAGACTGTTTTAGGCGATTTGGCCCTAACTGATGGCCTTGTGTTTTCTTGTGAGTTTCCTTGTTAGTATCGGTCTCAGCCGGTCTGTGTTGTTCTATCTCCGTGCGAAGAAGACGTTTCTGTTGAGACAGACCTGGCGCTTTTGGTCTCTTTGTCTCTTATTGGTTCCGTGTAGTTTTGTTGTTCTATTGGTTGTTTTGTGGCGTTGACGTGAAAGGTATGTTGTCCTTTGCTGTACATAGCCAGCAAATTCATATTTTTATTTGTTATGCCTACCTCATATCTCCTTAGCATGATAGATTTACAATATATATACACGCGCAAATATATACATTCATACTTACATACATGTATCCCTAGATTGCATTTGAAGATCTTCAGTGTATGAAGTTGACTTTGAACTGGACCATGCGAGTCTCATAAGCTGCGGAATAATCGTTCAACTGCTTCAGACAGACGCGATCTTCGTCCACAGCCAGAAAACGCACTACAACATCAAACGCATCAATGACAATCGTCAAGCAGGACGCCGCAACAAAACATCTGATTATATATGGACTATGATTTCAGAATTTTAGCAGTTCAGTGTGCTTTGCGGACAATAAATTTGTAAGATTGTAATTATAATGGGACTCTTATATAACGCCGCTATATAAATGAGACTAAGGCAAAACCAGAGATGTTCTCTTCGCAAGCCGATATGATGATAAAATAAATGTCATAGAGACGTTACATCAGTTAGCATTGTATATTCTTTATTCAATCAGACGGCTGTCAAATCGCAGCTGTTAACAATAAATTGAGATTTACACTGAAGTAGCAATACAAACTAATTATAATGACCTTGTTCTATATCGGAAATAGGCTAGTGCACTACATGTATTTCGTCTGGATTACAAACAGAGAACTAATTATAATCGAATGAATTCTATTACGGCAAGTGGGAGTTAGCTAGTGTAGGCAACATGTGAAGAATATCAGATTGGCTCGTGCGATTTACAAAGGGGCGTTAGTAGATGCCTCTGAAAATCAGTCTTGGTAGGAAGTTCTTATCGTCTTTATGAGGCAAAGCGAATGAGTTTGGGCGGTGACGGAGATTGTATCCTACATCTTGCCGTTGAGGACACATCCATCGTAGGACATGTTGTGGGTCTAATTTGATAGCCTTGAATGGCTCTTCGTCGGCCAGGGCTGCAAGGTGGTCCACCGTCGGTGTATCCGGCGGAAGGAATCCCTCCCGTATCACTCGACGGACAAACCGTTGTATGCGTTCGCGCCCCCCTTACTCAGATACCCCCAACATGCGGGAGATGCGTGCATAAGTCTAGCCATAGTGGCAGCCCTCGTGACATCGTGTAAGGCTTGTACTGGCATTCCGTGCCCTCGGAGGGTTTTTAGGGCGTACAATGAAGAGGAGCAAGATCCCTGGATCGCTTCGACGTGTGCTGTCACCGAGAGCTTTTCACCGATGTATATAGTCCAAGGATGTTAATGGTCGTCGTCCTGTTAGCCCCCGAGGCTGAGGGTTGCTGAGAGAGGGAAGGCATGTTATGTCGAACAACGACCATCTCACGAGTCTTTGATGGATTTATATGCAGGTTTTTGATTGCAGCCCACGCAATGCACAGTACCTGAGAGAGTCACCAGTGACAGGCCCACGCTCAAATGACTATATTCATCATTATTTACGCAAGCATATGCAATACTACAATAGAGTATTTCAATAAATAATACAGCTGCACTTGATATGCACTTCTTCCAAAGTTCAAAAGTACACACGAGATGTGAATCGATGGCGTTGGTTAGGTCAAGGACTTTGTCAAGGTCTCTACACGGCAGGCGCTTCAGTGGGACTCGAACCCATACTCCCCGTGTTACCGGTCAAGCGCTCTAACCCATAGACTACCGTGCCTACACCTACACCAACCTAAGACTGAACATGCAAACATGCAGTAGTCACATATTATGACTTACGGTTATAATCGCTTGCAGGACTGCTATAGAAAATATTTTATTGCATTTGTGAAGAAAGCAAATCAACAATGGTCAGAGTTAAGAGGAACAGTGCAACAGGAGTCACTGGGTTATGCAGGACTTCGCCCATGTTTCTAGTAAACGGTTATCTACTGCGTAAAATCAGCAACAGTCATAGGCTTAGAGGAACAGTGCGATATGAGTCACAAGATTAAACTAGGCCTGACGCATATCTCTAGTGAACAGTTGGGTATTATACTAGCATACATACGTCGAATTTCTTATTATCTAAAATATATTGTAATAAAACATGGATAGAGTTTCTTTTAAACCCTAATTCTGTTCTCGAATAGTGTAGTGGTTAGCGCTCTGGACTATCAATTCCCGCCAGGGCAGAGATTTCTTTCGAGATTTCTGCTTCGCGTGCGCCCCTAGCAAACTCAGCTGTAATGAGTACATTGACCGTACACTTTAAGTGGGATGAGACGGCGAGGGAGAGGATTGGCCACCTGCCCCAATATGTCGAGGCTAAGAGAATGAAGTCGTTAACACTTCCTACCTGTGGCTTCATACTTCTTCTGCCTCAGGGCAACCTTGAGGGCACTTCACGTCTTCTTCTTCTTCTTCTTCTTCTTCTTCTTCTTCTTCTTCTTCTTCTTCTTCTTCTTCTTCATCTTCTTCATCAACTTCATCATCATCATCATCATCATCATCATCATCATCATCATCATCATCATCATCATCATCATCATCACCACCACCACCACCACCGCCGCCACCACCACCACCACCTTCTTCTTCTTCTTCTTCTTCTTCTTCTTCTTCTTCTTCTTCTTCTTCTTCTTCTTCGTGACTGGCGGTTCTGGTCATTTTATTGCAATTGTGAAAACAGCAATTCCACAATAGTGAGACTCAAGAGGAACAGTACAGCAGTTTACTATTACGTAAAATCAGCAACTGTTATTATTATTATTATTATTATTATTATTATTATTATTATTATTATTATTATTATTATTATTATCATCATCATCATCATCATCATCATCATCATCATCATCATCATCATCATCATCATCATCATCATCACCATTATTATTATTATTATTATTATTATTATTATTTTTTTTTTTCTTTCCCCGAGGTACATATAATCCCTCAGGAGTCAGATACTAAGTATGTGAAAATTATTCTCTGGAGTGACCATCTTCACCGAGACCCGGAAGTGCAAAAGTGTTGCGGAAGGCGGCTGCGTTGAAGCGCTGGATTGTCACAGCTAAGCGTTGGAAGAGGAAGCTAGCTTCTCTTGGGTCTCCTGAGACCTGGCTCAGAAGACGTCCAAGGTCCTTGACAAATGCTAGTCCAGCAGCGTTGATTGGGCCGAATGTCTCAAAGGCCAGTGGAACGAAGCAATAGCACTGCGACAGTTGCTTGTATTTTGTTGTCTTTCTGGCATTCCTCTGATGATTTTGCATTGCAGTTGCATTGCAGTTGTTTGGCAATGTTTACTAAAGTATGAGAATATTATTATTATTATTATTATTATTATTATTATTATTATTATTATTATTATTATTATTATTATTATTATTGTTATTATTATTACTATGGAACGTTTACATAGCGCCCCTTCAAGGCTGTCTACTCAGGTAGCTCATTGCCACCAGGTTTACAAGAGAAGACTAGACGACACATATTTCTAGTGAACAGTTACTTACTAAACACGTTGAATTGCTCACTACGTAAGATTTAATAGTATGCTATTAAACATGGATTGAGTTTCCTAGTTTTTCGTTCTTACTTGGATATTTAGAAGATTCGAAGCAAACGAAACCGCTTTGAAGACCATGACTTATGAAAAATATGAGATCATCTGTCGGCATTGGTTGTGGTGAGTCCGGCAAATCCATTTCCTAAGACGGAACCGAACAGAAAAAAGTCATTGAATTCACTTTTGTGGATGAATAGGTTATGGCAGATTAAGTAACAAGGATCTGTTGATTAAAGCGATCTGTAACACTTTATTGAGCTAAGGTTATGCCAAGCTCAGCATCCTTTCTATCTTCACCTAAGTCTCTATGGGTTAGTCAGTTAGCCAACAGAGGTCATTATTTGATGCCACGGAACTCAAGAGTAAATGTTTTCAGCTAATCGTTCAAGATGCAGGAACCGTTCTTACTGAAACAGAGATTATTTCTGCATCGCCACAGACCACGGAGAACATACTTCAGAAGGATAATATTCAATTAAGGGATATTGTGATATATGGAACTTGTATTGCTTGTGCTAAGCATCAAGCTTTGATAATGCTGATGCTACTTATGATAACAATAATCATTATAATAATGATGAGAAGGAAGATGAAGATGAAGATGAAGATGAAGCTGATGATGATGATGATGATGATGATGATGATGATGATGACGACGACGACGACGACGATGATGATGATGATGATGATGATGATGATGATGATGATGATGATGATGATGATGATGATGATGATGATGATGATGATGATGATGATGATGATGATGATGATGATGATGATGATGATGATGATGATGATGATGATGATAATGACGCCAATGCAACAGATTTGTGAAGTTTCTTATTATAATTTCAGATACCTGGAACGATATGTTATTTTCGTCTTTGGCGCACAGGTAGACCCTTAGTCCTCGTTCCGAATGATGTTGACAGCTAACTGTTTGAGCTATGACCATCGATTCCTTCTCGTATAAGGCAGGATATGTCGCCAATCGGTACTTAACTGCCAAACAATATTATAGTTTCAAATATATTACAACACTATCATAATTATGAGGTTCAGCGTCTATTCGTGTGTTGGCAAACGACTATAGGTATACTAACCTAAGAAACAACACTTGAATTCTAACACAAGCAGATTATAGGCCCTATTATCCTTTAGCAAAAGACATTGAGTCGGCTGGCAGTATTATGACGGTGACCAGTCAGTGTATGTGCCACATGTTTAATGATGGTGAGAATGCTGAAAGCTTTTGGCTCTTGGTAGTGAAAGAGTGTGGTTGTGCAGTTGTGGAAGTGATATGTCACGTCTGTTTTACATGGATCCAAGCTTATACTAGTTATAGCAGGTTAAGTCTTTGTAACTGTTGAACTTTGCAGTGGCGTACCGAAGGGGGGCAGAGGGGGCGAGTCGCCCCGGGCGGAACTTTTCCAGAGGCGGCAAAATAGGGTAAAAGAAAAATTAAAAAAGGTGAATTTTTTGATAAAAAAGGAAAAGTAGGAGAGAAAGAAAGAAAGAAAAAGAAGGAAAGAAAGCGTCACTCTAGTCAAGTCAGTTTGGCTTCCGTTGATCGTTAGGCCTAGGGGCGGCATCACTCTCGGATGTCTACATTAAAGACTAAACAGAATTGCAGTAAAGAAAGCGGAATCACATTATCTATAGTAAACTGCAAACAGAGTAACAGACTACATACAGCATACTTTAAACCATATTCTTGTTATGCCGCCCTTCATAATCATAATATATATATATATATATATATATATATATATGCACGTCTCTATTATCATATGTATAGGTATCTAGACGAATTAATGACTTAGAATAAAATTTAATCACAAATTATCAGTATTGCCACCACAGCATTTCACCACTTAATTTAGACCTTTTTTAAAACTAATGTTAAAATTTTTCTGATGTTGACAGAAATTGATTGTATTATTTTGTCATTTGAAATGACCACTTATTCTTTCATCAGAGTTTAGTAATAGTTTTCAGTTATTTTCGAATCTCGGTTAGTCGCTTTTAATTTTTTCCTCTGATGATTTTGCATTGCAGTTGCATTGCAGTTGTTTGGCAATGTTTACTAAAGTATGAGAATATTATATTATTATCCAGTAAATAAACTACATTGTTTAATTTGATTGTTATTAAAATTTAAGCCCCAAACTTCTACTGCCGTGTCTACACCGTTACTGTATACATATGCCTATAGCAGAATTAAGGTTATTAATGATCTTTTTATAATGCATATTGCCTTTTTCATAGCGGACACGATCATTACCCTGCTTCCACGAAATTATGAAATTATGGCAATTATAACATAATATGATATGTATGGGCCCCCTATATAGGCCTATGTATGTACTGTACTGTACACATCACAATGAGTCAGCGACAGTTGCAATTCATGCAATAAAATGTTTTGAATTATCTAATAAAATATATTTCAGTAAGTTGAAAATGAATATCTAAAACGGATAATTACAAAATAAATACAGTGAAAAGTGAAAAATTCAGAAAAGCTATAAACTGCATAAAATAAAATTGAATATGTAATATGATAGTTATGCAATATCTTAGAGAAAATAGCATATAGAAATTTCAAAAGTGACCAAGGGCGGCATTTTGGGCCCTCGCCCCGGGCGGCATTTCAGCTCCGTACGCCACTAGAACTTTGTCGATTGTATGAGTAGATACGGCGTTTAGAATTTGGAATTCCTTTATACACTTATCGTTTTATGTAATAAGAAATCGAAACTTAGAGACTGCGTGTCTTATTTGCACTAAGCCACTGATCGTGAAACGCGACAGGGGGTGACCCGCTCGTTCAAGAGCTTCGGAAAGTCAAACGTTTTCCCACTGTGATAGAAATAGTGGCGGTTTGCCGACAAAATTTACCATTTTCAAAAATGAAACATAGGCCTATCATCCTTGATGTCTAGCTTTGCAGGCGATCACAATGTTTGGCCTTAACCAACAGAATATGTCGTATCTTCCTTAAACGATAGCAGGCAGGAGATACTATTAAATGATAATTACTAATACTCCGGGCTAATTATCGCGCTATATACACAAGAACATAAATTATTCCGCTTCTGCTCATACTCTGGCAGTGCCAGTCATAAGCCAGGAGAAAGGAGGAGGGCAACATTAATCATCTTTGTAATGACCCAGTGTCGTTTAAACAGCAACTAACCAACCAGAACAGAAAGTGCGCTGTTTGGAGGAAATTTATCTCTTATGCTCTTTCTCTACAATGATGTTTGTACAATTAAGTAATGCAAAAGTAAAACACAGATAGAGGAACACTTTGTGATGCGCTCATTTCCCGCTTTTCGCCTTTTTCCGGGTGCGGGAAAAAGAACGAACCCCAAGGTCCTGCGCGGAAACAGTCACTGAGACCCATAGCATACCCAGCGTATAAGATCAGACGGGATTTAATCAGCAGTAGTTGATTCTACTCACAGTTATCGACGTCTTTCTTCAGAGGTTCGCAGGAGATCTGGTAATCTCTGACGACAAGATATCGTTCACTGCAGTGTTCGATATAACTCTGATGGTAGTTACCTGGACCCACGAGTCTTAATGAAACAGCCCTGCGTATGAGAAAGACGAAAACGAGTTATTTTCAGTGACATCAGTTGTTTAACGGCACATTGTAGCCGATTGGTTAGAGCGCTCGCCTAATAAGATCGGAGTATGGGTTCGATCCTCCTCCTCCTCTGATGATGATGATGATGATGATGATGATGATGATGATAACGATGATGATGATAATGATAATGATGATGATGAAAACAACGACGGTGATAAATTTGATGACGATGCAGAAGAGGTGCTTCACCAGAAGTATAATAACAAAACGATGAAAATAACAATGACGATGAATTAATCTTACATCTTCATGCCAGTAAAAACGGAAGTTAAAACCAAAAATCTGTCACAGGTTCCTCTGTTATCGACAGATCGTCTTCAGAGCAGACGAGAGAATCAAAACCGACAAACGAGAGACAGCTTTATCCCATTCATTAATCTTCCTATTGCCAAAAATAGCTCGGTTTTCCGGCCACAGGGAAACAAGTGGCTTAGGCACGACGTTCAGTGACTGCCTTGAATTAGGACGAAATTAGAGGAGACTCCGGGTCCAAAGTGTTGTAAATCAGCCCGAAGTATAACAGAGAAAATAATCCTTATGTTTCGGGGTATGGGTAATTGAAAGTGAAGAGTTCAGAAAATCCTAATTACACGCCTTCACGATTATGACTATAGTATCCGGTTTGTATACAATTCATATGAGGTATATATAATATGAGATATATGTGCCTAACGTTAATATATATATATATACTTGATATATATGTATAAATTAGCATATGAATATAATATAAACATGCATATAACATAGGCCCCTGTGTAAATAATTCAGGCCAATTAGAGTGAAGGTCTGTGCATGTCACCGACCACGTCGTTCCTTTCTCTATTTCTCAGACATTTTGTCTAAATGCAGAATTTGCTCAATAATTTATAACATGTTTGAGTTCACTTTTGCTAAGTTGGTGTAAATCAGTTTTATTCGAAGTTTCTGCCGCGGATTTTGTAGGCTTTATAGTGTTTGCTATGCGTGTTGTTTTGGCCTAAATGGCTGCATGAAGAAGGATGGGTTTTTACCGGTTGATCCCCGGGGCTAAGGAGCGTTTACGACGTCTAAGAACCAGGCCATTGTCGGCTCGTCTCACACCTGTGTCGCTTACAGGTATCTTCTATCAATTATACCTACGCATACAGTCAATGGCAGCTCAAGCCTTGATGATATTGTATTGCTCTCTCGTTTGATTTGTCGGCTCTTTTAATGTTTATGCCTCTATTGTTTGATCCGTAGGTTGTGAGGATGAACCGTTCTCTCCTGTTAGCACAGCCCGGCCCTCAATGGGTGTAAAATGCGGCTCTTTGAAAGGAAGGGGAGGCAATGCACGGCAAGAGAAGGCAAGGACGGGCAAGGCAGGAATAGAAGGCAATGAAATGGAAGGTAAGAAAATGCAAGGCAGGGCAGGCAAAGGAATAGAAGGCAAGGCAAAGAAAGGGAGGGAAAGCAAGAGAAGGTAAGGCAAGGGCAAAGTGAAGAAAAGTAAGGCCAGACAGTAAAAGGCAAGGGATAGGAAGCAAGGCAAGGACAGACAAAGAAAATTGAGGGCAATATATGGCGAGGCAATCGAAAGCAAGGCAAGGACAGACAAAGAAATTGAGGGAAATTAAAGGCAAGGAATTAGAAAGCAAGGTAAGGCAGAGGGAGCTAAGGACATGCGAATAAATTGAAGGTAAGGAATAGAAGACAGTAGAGTAAGGGGCACAAAGAAATGTAAGGCAAAACAACGAAAGGCAAGAGAGGGCAAAGTGAAGAAAGACAAGGCAAGGCAACGGAATGGAAGGCAAGACGAGGTTACTCATGAGCAGAGTTATGGTATGTTAAAGACGATCGTTGACTTATATGTCCACTTCAATAAAAATTCTTCTGCAGAGACGTGGCCCTGCGTCTAAGCATCAGATCAGTTACAGAACAATCCGACGAAAGCAGATTTTTCACACCTCGACTACGGAACGAACTTCCCTTGAATTTCGCATATTCTTAGTTACTCCACACACACCGCAACTCACCCACCGTCATCTGCCTGAGGCTCCTCTGCCCATCACCACACAGGCTTGACGCTCCAAACTGAAGTATAATTTCTTCAAAATTCCTACCCTAATCCATCCGATCATCCGCCTTCCAAGATTTCTCGTCTTCAACGAATCCCGTCTTAGCAGAGCTATGTCTCCTCAAAATTTGTTACCAAGCACAGCAAGCAGTAAAACAGGTTATCCAAGAATTTCACAATTTGCAAGAGGAGATTTTTGCATTCTAATCCAAACCATTAGCGCCTTCGTTAGGTTCCTGTAATGCGATATATAAATATCCATATACACACCCATACACACACAAACATACATAAATATATATATATACATACATGCATACATACATACATACATACATACATACATACATACATACATACATACATACATACATACATACATACATACATACATACATACATACATACATACATACATACATACATACATACATACATACATACATACATACATACATACATACATACATACATACATACATACATACATACATACATACATACATACATACATACATACATACATACATACATACATACATACATACATACATACATACATACATACATACATACATACATACATACATACATACATACATACATACATACATACATACATACATACATACATACATACATACATACATACATACATACATACATCCCAAACCGGGATGTATGTTTTCAATGCGGCCCATATATAACTACAGCCCTCTGTCAACATTGACATTAACTGTCAACGTTAACTAATGTCAGATTTTGGCTTCGACAAGTTTCCCTCCACCTACAGTTAGTCTAAATATCGACGATTGTGTTTGGAAGAGAAACTAGATCAGGGGTTCCCAACCTGGGGTGCCCGCACCTCGAGGGGGTGCGAGGTGGCATATTAGGGGGTGCGACAAAGAGGGAAAGTATGTTACTATTGAACTTTGTGTGTTACTATTGAATTTTTATGTTCACAATTGGGATTGATTTTATTGTTTAACATTTTTTTCTAATTGTTCGATTCATATTTGAAATTTTATGCATTGAGTTAAAAGGTTATTTTTAGAGTTCAATTTCTTCACCTGCAGTCCTGTATGAGGTTATGTGGTTCTACCTGTGGTACAAAAAATGTAAATTTGACTTATTTATCTTCAAATGTGATATTACTTTTGTAGGGGGCGCGAGCCGCATTAATCAAACATTTCCTAGAGGTGCAGGGCATAGAAAGGGTTGGGAAGCCCTGAACTAGATGGTCTTTTACGTACAAGATTTATAATTTTGCTGCATGAATCCGAAATCTGCTCTTGTTAGTGATGATTTAAAATCATCTCATTAGCCGTTTCTCCGATACCGTATATGATATCATCTTGCATACCGGACTTGTCAAGGATTTTGTGCGTTTAGAAAGTATTTTGTTCGTAAGTCGCCTTGGCCAACGTGCCTGCACCAGGCCCATCCTTCGGATGTTTGACCGAGTTAACAATACGGGCCATGTATGGATTGTACGCCGCCTTTAGCCGAGTGTTTTCGTCTCGGCGGATGACGGATGACGCGAGTCATTGGAGTGACCGCAACCGTTAGTCACTGGAGGCGCTTCAGTCTACTTGGCTCAGAGACTCTGAATATCCAAGTCATCCACTGTCAACGGGAATCCGTTGGTCGGTTCCACGTGTGTGCGTGGGCCTGCCACTGGAGACTCTTTTCGAATCCTGTACACTACTTGCTAACTGGTGTAATGTTTTCGTTCGTAATGACGTTTGGCATGATGGCATCATATATAGGCTAGTGCAGAGAGTAGCGTTTTTGTAAGGTACTTAAAAGGCGCTCTATAAGTATCTAGATACTTCCATACTTCCAATACTTCCCTACATACATACCTTTTCCATGTAACAGTGACTGTCAACATAAACTAATGTAGGATTTTGGCTTTAACAAGTTTCATTCATCTACAGAAACTTAAGTATCGACGATGTTTTTGGAACAGAAACCAGCTGATCTCATACTTATAAGATTTATATTTGGAGCATAAATTCGAAATCTCCTTTTGTCAGTGATGATAATGTAAAATCATGTCTTCAGCTGTTTCTCAGACGCCATTTCCTGCCTTTTCTTGCTCTAACACATCACCAACGTCGATCACATTACAAACTTATTACGGGCACAAGGTCACACAGCAGTCCGTCTGTCAGTCTGTCTATCTCTCTGAATGTCTTTATGTCTGCCTATTTGCCTGTCAATTTGTCTGTCTGTCTGTCTCGCTGTTTGTATTTCTCTCATTCCCTCTGTGTGCGTCACTTTGTGTTTCTCTTTGTTGTCTCTCTTTCTCGCTCTCTATCTCTATGTTTGGTTTTCTGTATGTATCTGTCTCTAACTCTCTATGTCTCTCTGTCAGCCTCTCTGTATGTCTCTGTCTGACTCTCTATCTTTTCTATGTCAGCATCTCTCTTTCTCTGTGTTTGTGTCTCCCTGTGTTTCTCTGTGTCTCTCTTTCTCTCTGTTTTTCTGTATGTCTCTCTGTTTTTGTGTCTCTGTCTGTCTGTCTGTCTGTCTGTCTGTCTGTCTGTCTGTCTGTCTGTCTGTCTGTCTGTCTGTCTGTCTGTCTGTCTGTCTATCTGTCTGTCTATCTCTTACATTTACCAAATTGCTTATCCACCATATGCTACCTCTCTGCCTAAGCGGATTGACCTTCTGGAAGTTCACCTGATTACGGATTGAGTTTGATGCACCAGCATTTGATGTCTTGAGACGGCGCATTAGAAGTCAATCATAACTGATGACGAGTATGATAACAGTAAAAAATTCAAAATAATAATAACAAAAAAATGATAATAATAACAATAATAGAAAGTTTTTCTATTCTCTGCATTTTGTTAATTTTTGGGTCGTTTTAGATATCTCGGGTTAAAATAATAATAATAAAATAATAATATTAATAATTAATAACAATAATAATAATAAATAATAATAATAATAATAATAATAATAATAATAATAATAATAATAATAATTGATGGTTTATAGGTAGACCTAGCTGTCTGAAAACAGTCAATTTAGTTATTCTGCATATGAGTTTTTTGGCTTCATGAGGAAATAAATTTGTCCATAATAATAATAATAATAATAATAATAATAATAATAATAATAATAATAATAATAATAATAATTAATAATAATAATAATAATAATAATAATAATAATAATAATAATAATAATAATAATAATAATAATAATAATAATAATAATAATAATAATAATAATAATAATAATAATAATAATAATAATAATAATAATAACAATAATAATAACAACAATAACAATAATAAATTAATTACTTAATTACTTAATTAATAATAATAATAATAATAATAATAATGATGATGATGATAATTTTTGTATTCTCCGGATAATTTTTTAATTGATGAGTCATCTGAGGTTATAAAGAACAATAATAGCCATTTAAGCTTAGAGTGTTACTAATTGCCATTAACGGCATGATATATGACGTTAAACATGGCTTTCAATTTAAGACATATTATTACTTAATTACAAATTAATTATAAATTATAATTAATAGAAAGCAACTGTGTCTTTCGTGCAGTGCACGGCTCTCGAACAGTCGTGGGATCCATGGTTACGTGTGTGAGCATCATTTTTTCATAGTAAAATGTTAGCTGGGTCAGAGAGTCAAAGAAGAAATTGTTGAGTGGCTTCAACATTCTGCTTCATTTTATAGACAACGGCCTCAGTTGGAAAGTGTTGGCGCCGCAACTCGCCACGAGAAGCACTGAAAAAGGCACAAATTGATATCCAACCGTGGTAAGTATGCAGCGTAATGTAATGAAACAAAGCAGTTCTATAACGCCCTCCAAGCAATTCCCCATTGCTATCTGATTGATCGAAGAAAGTGTGACTTAGGTAAAGAGAAAATGTCAACTGCACTTAAATAATTCTAACATTAGAAGATTGTATGTACTTGAATGCATGTATATAATTATGCATGCATAACTGTGCGTACGTGTGTACGCTGTGTGTTTGTATATATGTGAACGTATGTATGTGTTTATGTATGTATGCATGCATGCGTGTATGTATATTTGTTTATATGTTTGAATGTTTGTATGCATGCATGTATGTATTCATGTATGTATGCATGCATAGTTGCATACATGCATATATATGTATTAATATAATTATGTATGTTTGTATTAATGTTTGTATTCATGAATGTATGTATTCATGCCCTCACATAAGCATTAAGTCCGTCACTTTATAGCTTGACCCCTCTATAGTCTTGACTCATTTGCCGTCTATCCAACTGAACTCCTGAAAAAATACTTTCATTAAGTCATTCGTTGAAAACTATAGTATACTCCCAGTTCGGGCCAGACGATATCAATCCTAGCCTAGTTAAACCGATTTTCGACTACATTGCTATTCCATTGTCAGCTTTTTAGAAACTGTTCACTGTATACTGGCATAGTTCCCTCAACCCCAAAAATTGCTGAGGTAGTTCCCATTCACAAACAAAGAAGATTTTCCTACTTATAGGCCAATTTCCATAATGCCCTACTTCTTCAAGTTATTTGAAAAGCAATGGGTGCGCGCCAATGTATTTTTATATCGAGAACAGAAATATCCTTTGTACAACCCAGCATGGTTTCCAACCAGGCCACTCTACAATGATGTCGCTACTAAATAGGCAACATATCTGCCACTATTGATCGCAACGAATAGTCCCTAAGTAACATAACATATAACATAACATATTTTATTTGGTAACCAGCTTTGAACAGGTCGCAATTCCATCAAGTGTTACATGTTTGGAAGGATTACCCAGGAGATCCAAAAGGGGCCGAGGGTCCCGCTAGCCAGGGCAACCTGAGACAATTATGTAAAATGATGCATTGCGGCCAACTGTGTGTAGCGAAACCAACTTATGATTTACTTAACTATAATATAATAAAGAATAAAGAAACGAAAATATACAAACTGCGAGAGGTGCACATTCTCCGTAAAGTGACTTTATAGATATTGCCAAAGCCTTTGAAACGGTTAATCACGATATATTGTTATCTAAATTAGAAAGCATGGGCATACGTAAGATGGCACTTGCCTGGTTCCGTAGCTATTTAATTAATAGATACCAGCAGATGTTCTGTAGTGGTTCCCTTTCTACTCTAAGACTTGTCAGATATGGTGTACCAGTGCCAGAAGGCTTAATTCTTGGACTTTTACTCTTTTTACTTTCTATAAATGACCTCCCTAAGGCCTCTATTGCACGTAACTTAAAGTTCATGTTATCATGTAAGTTGTGTAATAGTTTAAAGACTGGTGAATAATAAAAGAATTTTAATTTGATTGATTTTGAATGCTCACCCTTTCAACACAATCTACTATTTACGGATGACGCTTCACGCAAATCTTAAGACAAACTGTTCCGACTGATGAACCACGAACTTGTAAAAGTAAACGATTATTTTATAGTCAATAAATTATCCCCAAATGCAACTAAAACAAATTATATTCTGTTTGGTTCTCATCGTAAACGACTATCTCTTGCCAGAAACAATATCCCCATTCCCCAAGTAACCTCTGCTACGTTTTATTGGCGTCTACATCGATCAGTCTCTTACATGAACTGATCATAATATATCATCCAAAATTGCAAAAACATAGGAATTTTGCACTACCCAGTATTCCACTCCTACTTACCTAACTATTGTCACATGATATGGGCATCGAATTATCCAGCTAGACTAAAAAGACTATCAATCTATCCTTCAAAAGAGAGTCCTTCGTATTATTGCTAACTGTTCCTATCACCTGTCAACTGACCATATCTACAAGCAAACGCGTAGTTCGAGGATCGACCAGATAAAAGCCCTAAAAACCAATGAATTCATGTGCAAATAGGCAATTACCGTCAGCTTTCAATAATTACCTTCAATAATTACTTTGCTTTGGTATCTGAAAGCAGTCCTTATAGTACTAGAGTATTTGCCCGTCATATCTGTTTCGTGAACGCGACAATGCAGCCAGTGGCGTAGCCAGGTTTCAACACCAGGGGGAGCGAGCACATGAAAAAGGCCCCAACTACCAAAATAAATAATTATCGCGGCATTCACGTTGCAAAAATGCTTTAAATCTAATTAACACAACTAAATTTGGAAGCCACATTTGTAAAATGCTCCAATCTATTAGTTGTGCTATTTATCATTCATTCATTCGAGTATTCATATAGCACCTCGTCAGGGGGGCTACTCAGAGGTGCACCCGAATCCTGCACGGCCAAACAAGACAGTTTTCAATCGAGTATAGAATGTATAAGAGGGAATTCACGGGAACAGGCATAGATCCGGGAAGCCCGTTCCATGCCGTCGGGCCCACCACTGAAAAACACGGTTCTGCATGGTGACTGAGAGGGCAAAAGGCACAATGAGTACCCCTTTGCCCGAAGATCGGAGGTGGCGACTACCACGAACTCCCAGCATGGGGCGGCAAAGGACCCGCAGATAAGCTGGAGCGCATCCCAGCAAGCACCTCCAAACCAGGGAAATAACCCTTATACTATACGCTGGCTGACAGTTGGCTGGAGCCAGTGCAGGACCTGCAGTATGTATAACCAGAGATCTGACCAAATTTTGGTATTCGACCAATAAGACGTGCCGCAGAGCATTGCACTCGATTGAGGCACGCCAAACGACTAGAAACTAGGCCATAGTAGAGTGAGGAACAGTACTCAAGTCAAGATTTGTGACACAATCTAATGAAACTATTTAGGTTTCAACCATGAATCAGCTATTCGATTATCCACTCATGGAATCTCTTTCTTTTTCGAACTCTGTGTTGCTTATAGTCAGTAGTGGGGCGTGGTGGCTCAGTGGTAAGTTCGGCGCCTTGTGACCGGAGGGTTGCAGGTTCGAATCCCACTCTAGCCGCTGCGCACGGACCTTGGGCAAGTCCTTCACTCGCAATTGCTCGTGGCGCTTCGGCGTGAAAATTCCGGCACAGTATCAAATGCTGTAGTCGGGAGTGCCTCTGAGTAGTAGTTGACTTCGAGAGGCGCTATAGAAATATCCGGAATAAATAAAGTAGTAGGGCCTAATATCACATTTTTGAACCAGCTCGGTTGCTTCATTCTCAATCCGTTCAAACTCAATTTTGAATTCAATTCGCATATTTTAATATCGTTTTCATAAAGTTGAATCAAATGAGAAAGTGTTACCAAATCAATGCTACTTCTCCGTAAATATGTGGATAAACTGAAAGCCTTCTCTAGCACTTTTTATAGAATATTATAAGAACTAAGAATTCGAACGTATTAAGGGTTACAAGCATACCCTTTGCTTCAGTCAGCTGTTTCGTAGTGCAGCTTTTAATCTCACCATCCACGAGTATATAACTATATATGCAGGGCAACTATTAGTTCTGGTAAATTCTGCAAGAGTACATGTACTGCTGATTTTCTGAATGCCCATCTGGTGTCGCAAAGTCTTTCTAGAGTTCCAGAAAACAAATTATGTCGTTCGAACGATTGGAATAAAAAAATTTGAACGATTGGAATAAATAAATTTGAACAATTGGAATAAATAAACTGTGAAAAAGGCCCCACATCTTGGAAAATGATCTCAGGGGGAGCGGCCGCTCCCCCTGCTCCCCCCCTAGCTACGCCTCTGAATGCAGCATAAAGCTGGCCATCTGCGTTAGGAGTGCCAGTGTCCTGCATTGGCCCGATGCAGGTCTTAGACAGCATGAGTTACATTCCACAGCGCAGCCCGTGTCCCTGCATCGATGCATATTACAGGCATTCAATTAGTGTTTATCTTACAATAGTTAAGATTTATTGATTCCATGTGCAATTGACCAAACCAGCCGCGGTATTGTCATCAGGTGTGTGACCCTGCTAAGCGGGACCTTGGTTTATTTTTAGCGTTTTCCTTGTTGTTTCCGGATAAACTCTTGAAATGTCTTGTAGGCCTATTATGTTGTTTGATGGGACCAATAAAATTTATGGTTATGGTATGGTTATTTGTGCAAGCACGCAGGCCTATGTATGAATATTTGAATGTATGCATGCAGTTTTTTTCGATGCAGGCCTTAGACAGCATGAGTTACATTGCACATTTTCCATTCATTTTCTTGTTGTTCTTCCATAATTCATAATTAAGTTTAGTTAAGACCTAAGTGATTACCAGGGCTGTAGTCGAGGGTATACGCGGGCGTATAGCGAATACTCACCTCAAGAGACCGTATACTCACCTCTCAAAATATTTATATTTATTTATTTATATTAAAATACTGTAGCGTATACTAACAAAATACTGTAGCGCATACTTACCTCCAATTTGTTTCGGGAAACTAACCGGTAGCGCATACTCACCTCTAATTTTACCACTACAGCCCTGGTGATTACTTAATCAAGTGCACTTCTTAACAGATGTTGAATCGGTCAATGGATCATCATAGCTGCCATCATTCCAAAAAGTAAATTAACTAATAGGGCATCCCTGGTTTAGCGGGACTTCCATCCCTTTGGGGTTACCCTTTGGTATTGAAGACAACAGGATATGCATTAGATACCACAATCTACACACTCTTAACTTAAACAAATGTTCTTACTCTTCATTTTGTCTGACAGTAAAACAATGCTACACTAGACATCGTACATTTGGCTGATGTTAATAACTTGGTTAAAGATTGTCATGAGTGCCAATAAAGATTGATTGATTGATTGATTGATTGAAAAAGTTACGCATGCATGTATATGTAAGTGTAGCGTGGCTACTTGATGAGGAGCTTGAATGTATGTAGTAGGAGAGTATGTAGCGTAAGGTAGTTGGTACTCGTGTCTGTAGTTGATCGGTTCGTGTCTGTAGTTATCGGCGCGTCCCTAGGACGACCGAGCGGAGCATCTCCGTGCTCGACGACCAGTTCGGCCCCAGGCCGATGGCCCGAAGAAAGACTCACACGACGTTCAGCAGCAGTTCATAAGTTTATTGACAAGACAGTTTAAAACGACGATCTCAACTACTGCCTTACTATAACTCGTGACAACTCTCTCTCTACTCTCTTCTCTCTACGTACCGGTACATGTTCAGCTCGGTCTCTATTTATACTGTCGAGTCCGTCGGTCTGGTTACTCGCTTACTCGCATAGCTGTGTCTGTTCATTCCTCTCTCTGTCTCTGTCCGTATGCGTCATTGTCCTAGGGTGACCACACGTCCCGGATTGTCCGGGACAGTCCCGGAATTTGAAAAAATGTCCCGCGTCCCGGACAAGTCCTTTCCGGGACAATGAAACGTCCCGGAATAAATTTGTCTCTGATTGAGTACGTAGAATTTGCTATTTAAATTTTCCAATAATTAGTATAAAAAAAGAAATAACAGACTCAACAAATACGCAGCCCTGCACAAAATTTACTACTCCTCGGCACAATGTAGGCTAATCTTAAAAGTATGGCTACTAATGGGTGTACATTCTGCAATAGATGCTGATATATGGGCAGCTGAAGGGGCCTATTCTTAAACAGAACAGGAACTGACAATTTACCAAATCTTTTGAAGAGAGTCGCATTCATCATTACTTGAGCATACCTGCTTCAAATGCTGCAGTTGAACGAGAGTTTAGTTTGATGGAATCATTCTGTTCCGATACAAGAAACAGATGCTTAACTGAGCTTATTAAAGCAGAACTTCAGGTGAGAGTGAACTTCGATATGGATTGCCAAACATTTCATAAGTTTGTCAAAGACAACAAGGAGTTGTTGCGTTGTGTAGGAAATGACTAAAAAACGTTTGGACACTAGTCTATATTGCTTAGATTATTTACCTTCCTCTTATCACTCAGTGATGTCAATATACAAGGTCTACTGAACATTTCATTTTTCATTTGTAAATCGTAACTATGCCAAAATAGCAGTAGCCTAATGTACATGATTGAGACCAATACCAGTCACTTTATCAAGTCTTTACTATCTATAGGATTGAACCTTTGTTAATTTTGAGCAATTTTGATTTTGAGCAATAAATTGACCAATTTCTGTATATTTGGCTCGTTTTCTTTCTAATTAAATCAATTACAAATTAAATGCTTCATTTTGGTCTAAAATCTTAGAAATATATATATTTCAGTTGAGACATTGCGTATGTAGGCTATTATAGCGCTCGTCCCAATGAGCCAAGACTCCACCCCAAACTTCAGCCCCATTTTTTCTCTCGGGCATCGCCCTCGATTTAGGCCTTTCATAATTGTTCAGGTTCTGGAACCATTTTTCTATAAAAAACATTATATATACATATAGTGTTTATATAGTGTTTATATAGTGTTTATATATATATATATATAATATTATAAACAGCCCGCGAGAAAAAACGGGGCTGAAGTTTGGGTTGGAGTCTGGGCTCATTGGTACGAGCACTATAGCCTACATACGCAATGCCTCAACTGAAATATATACATTTGTAAGATTTTAGACCAAAATGAAGCATTTCATTTGTAATTGATTTTGTAATATATGTATATATATGGTGTCCCGGAATGGCAGAAAAGAAATGTGGTCACCCCTACATTGTCCGTCTGCATATCTCTGTACACGTGGCATCTGGTCAGTGGGCTCGCTCTTCAGGCTAATCGGCGCCTTCGTGGTCTGGAATCCTTGCGTGGGTTTGTCAGTCTGTGTGGTACCAATTAGCCGTGTCAATGAGTGCATGTCTTCCAATGACTATCTGGCGCCGTAGAAGTTTACCACTACATAAGTTTAAACTATCCGTAGACAGCATTTAAAGACCGACCATCTTCATTTTATGTAGGTGATTTTGAACTGGACCATTGGCGTCTCTGAAAGTACCGGTACTGAATGGTCGGGCAATTCCATCAGACAGACGCGATCTTTATCCACAGCCAGAAAATGGTCTACAACATCAAATGCATGGAATGTTAAGTGGAACGCTTTAGCAATGTGCTTTATAAACGTCTGATAACACATCAGTTGATAGTTTCCGTTTAAAGATAACGCTTTTCTGAGGCACTTAAAAATGCGCTATATTAAGTCTCCTCAGACATTCTCACAAACGCACATACATTACATACTCACACGCAAACATACATATCATAGACACGCATACTTACATGCTTACAACCACCCATTCCATGCATATATGCATACCTGTATAAGTGTATAATATTATACCTAGAGTGCCTACTATAGCTACGACGATACTGAGTCATAAAAAATACCAGTAACGTCGCTCTTGTACCTTATCCAGGCGTCTGACAAATTGATAAACTTCTAGTGGTCCAAAATGGAGATTGGTCGCATACTGAGATGGGATTCCCTTCTGAGAGGTATCATGGAGGGAAGAAAAGAGAGGGAAAAGAATGAGAGGAAG
This sequence comes from Allolobophora icterica, assembly GCA_963556255.1. Classification (NCBI taxonomy): domain Eukaryota; kingdom Metazoa; phylum Annelida; class Clitellata; order Crassiclitellata; family Lumbricidae; genus Allolobophora; species Allolobophora icterica. The sequence continues at coordinate 18,262,246 of OY744610.1, forward strand.
ACTTAGACGGATGCTGGTGGACTGGATGATGGTAGATGGATACAGCAAACTGAACGAAGAAGACCAGCATCCAGAGGGTTGACGCCGTTATATGCCACATAACACCACACCTTCATTCTTTTTGCAACGCATTTTGTGTAGCCTTACGGTAATAGAAGGTTGCTCGATTGCTTAGAGGTTAGCGTGCTGGACTGTAAATGGAGAGGTCGGGGGTTCAAACCCTACCAGGGCAGACATTTGATTCGACATTTCTGCTCCACCTGTACCCCCTACCCAAATCAACTACAATGAGTACGATGACCGTACACTGTCGGTGGGAAGACGAGATAATGAGGGAGAGGATGGGCCACCCGCCCTCGTATGCCGAGGTTAAGACAATGAAATCGGTAACACTTCATATCCATGGTTGATTCAGGGACAGCTTAACAGACTGCTTCTATTTCTTTTCTAATAGAGAAGAATTTAGCGGTAAGCAGTATCTTTGTTTCTGATTACAACAAAGTTTAAGCTTTAGCTCAGTGGATTATGATGCTTGAATGCGATTTCACTGGACTGACCCTTGACATTAAGATAAGGGTGCTTAAGAAATAATGAGATGAAATCAGAACTGATAAGATCGAACTTGATTTAATTTGATTTGAATTAGATTAGATAGATTAGATCAGATCAAATTCTATAATAATTAGGTTAGATTAGATTAGATATGATTTCTCGGCGAATAATTTCAGTCTTACTTTCGTATTCCGTCGATTCGAAGCAGACGAAGTTACTTGGAATACCGTCACCGTGAATCCTGAAAAACGCCGGTTCCTTATCGTCAGGTATCTCCTTCGCTGAGTCCTGAACATCCACTTCCTTCGGACAAACAGAAAAAACACCAGATACTCATTTACTCAGATACTTTGCATATGCGTAATTTATCGCATGTCGACCTCCATGGCTTCTCTGATGAACTAGAATATTTACCCGTCATATATGACGGTTTGACGAGTACTTCAGTCAGATCGTGTGCATAGGGAGAGGTAATGCGGTAGGGAGTGAGGCAGAAACACCGCCCGCCCGTCTGTCTGTTTGACTGTGCGTCTGACATCAGTTCCGTCCCTCCGTCCGTCCCTCTCGTCCTAGCTCTATCCCTCCCTCCCTCCCTCCTTCAGTGACACCGTCTGTCAATCAAATAGGCCATGGCTCAGAGCCTCAACCAATCAAACGGTAGGCCGGCCCATGTTGCGCCCAGAGTGCTGCTTGTATGTATGTATGTATATGTGAATTGTACGTGTATGTATGATTATGTGTGCCTGTCAGTCAAATAGGCTGGGGTCAAAACCTCATCCAATCAAACTAGGCCTAGAGCCGCACAAAATATTGGCTCCACCCACTGCGCCTAAGCTTGAGTCAGAGCATTTGCCGACACACAGATCTGGGAAATTATATGTAGCCTATAGATTATGACTTCGACTGCTAATTCACCTGATTGATGGCTCGTTCATTATGATAAAGGCGCTTTAGAAGTGATTAATGAGATTAGATTAGATTAGGTGATGGTGACAAAAATTACATCCAAGACACTTTTCTGTATTGTCTATAACAACTGATGCAATTTTGCTTTAATCTAATTATTGTCTCATTGATTCCATTGTTTCCCACGCGGTACAATTCTAATTCCAATAGAGTTCTGCTCTATTCTCAGTAAGTGACCTCGGTATCTTCACCCTCTGGTCGCTCCACTCTTGGCCGCCAGAGGCCTTCTAGTTATTCCCCGCATAAGCGGGATACTGCTCAGTCAAGAAGTTCTGCCTACGTTGTCCCCTCTATTCGGAAATGTTTCCGCAGGAAATCTTGCTCTCTCTCTTTCTCACAACTCTCTCTATTGCTCTCGGTCTGTCTGTTTCTCTGCCTGTCTCTGTCTGTCTTTTCTCTCCCTGTCACTCTAGTTATATAACAAGCATATTTAAAGAGGTTCCACAATATGGTAAGTGTTGGATGGCGGCCAATAAACTCCTCCTCAGCCTTTCAAGGAATGAATTTCTGCTACTGAGCACTCCATAGCAACTTTAAAAAATTGATCTGCTTAAGTCATTGAACGTTTGTGAATCAATGGAACAGACGCTGCTCGTAACTCAGGCGTTGTTTTCAATTTTACCATGTCTCTCACTGACCATGTACAGTATTTGCATGGCAACCTATGTTCATTCGTGACATACGCAGAATTAGGCGTTATGTGCCCTTTTCTGCAAGGATACCTCTGGCAAATAAGGTGTTTTCCAGTTGTCTAGATTACTGCAACTAGCTTCGAACTGGTAACAATAGATCAAACATGCTGAAGCTACAGAGAGTTCATAACTCTTTGTCAAGAGACATAACTAATACATCCAAATATGAACATATAACCCCTGTGCTTAAATCCTTGCATTGGCTTCCTTTTCAGCAAAGAATTATAATTTCATAGTTTATAAAACTTTTAACTCTGGCCAGTTTATATCAGTTCATATTACCAGACTTAACTTTATTCAACGAGGTCATCTGATTATCTTTGTCTGGTCATACCTAAATCAAAAAGTGTTCTTGGTGAACGAGCTTTTTCGTTTGTGGACTTCCTTTCTGAAACTCTCTTCCTGAATCTGTGCGCTCTGCTCAGTCGCTTTTGACACTTCATTCTCAACTTAAAAGTTTAAAACTTACATCTTTCAAATTGCTTATCCACCATAGGATGCCTGTCTGTCTTATGTGACTGATCTTTTGGATATTGACCCGATTACGGCTTGGTTTTGGTGCGCCATCGGTTGATGCCTTGTGCATTAGACACCGGCGCAAAAGAAGTTACTAATTGCTAATAACAAAAAGTGTCTGATGTTTGAAGACATTTCTTTTGATGAGTTTATGCCACGGTTTTGTCTGATCGTTCTCAGCTTAAGCTTTCATTTTCAAATTGCATATCCACCACGGGCTGCCTCTCTGTCTTAAAGGACTGATCTTCTGGATATAGACCTGATTACCGCTTGGTTTTGGTGCGCCATCACCTGATGCCTTGTGCATTAGACACCGGCGCAAAAGAAGCTACCAATTACAATTAACAGAGTTGGTGTAGCACTTTCTTGAACCATTATTAGTTGGTTGGATAGTTGCTGTTTAAAGACACTATTTATAACAAGACGATTAGCATCGCCCTCCTCTTTTCTCCAGGCTTGAGACTGGCACCGCAACAGTAAAGATAGTGGCGGAATAAATCCGAGTATACATCAACAAAAGCCTATAAAAGGGCTTAGAATACTGAAAGTACTCACTAGTGCAAAGTATTCACTAGTGCAAGATACTCACGTTTGCATTGATAACTATAGTGGTGAAGTATTGAGGCTAGTAAAGGCGATTTAAATGATGCAACTGGATGAAAATGCAGGTAGTTTTACCTGCAAAGAAATTGTATTGTCTTTTTTGGCCCAAAGGTAGATCTTTGGTCCATCTTTTGATTGATCCTGACGACTGAAAGTTCGAGCCATGAAGATCTTTTTTGGCTCTTTCTCGTCTATGGCGCCATAAGTAGCCAGAAAGTGTTCAACTGATAAGAACAATTAGTACATGCTAGGATCAACCGGGCTCGGATCTTGATTTGGCAATCTGGGTAGACTTCAGTTCAACTCTGTCGATCAGATCATAAATTGCAAAGTGTATACTTGATCTGAACGATAGAATTGAACTGAAGTTAGATCATATACTATAGCTATATAACCCGCATACCACATATAGGCCCTACTAAGCCTGGAACCCGAATGCTGCTGATATCCTGTGTAAGCTACGCTCAATTACTCTTGTAATAAGCAGCGTTTTGCCTGCTAGATTGTCTCAGTAAACGAACATACAATCCACCAGCATAATTTCCAATGTCCCGTCTGTCTGTTATTCCGTCGCGTAATTACACGCCCTCCCTCCACGCCGCCATTCCGTGAGTGTGGGAGGAATGGAGGTTCCAGCCCTCCCTCCCTCAATCATGCCGGCTGGCCACCCATATCACAAAGTCAACAGTCAGCCGCCTCTATGGCGCCCGCTCTCTCTCTCTCTCTCTCTCTCTCTCTCTCTCTCTCTCTCGCTCTCTCTCTCTCTCTCTCTCTGTCTCTCTCTGTCTCTCTCTGTCTCTCGCTCTCTCTCTCTCGCTCTCTCTCTCTCTTTCTCTTGCTCTTTCTCTTTCTTTCTCTTCTCTCTCTCTCTCTCACTCACTCACTCACTCACTCACTCACTCACTCACTCACTCACTCACTCACTCACTCACTCACTCACTCACTCACTCACTCATTCACTCACTTTCAAGCACATTAAAGTTTCTAAACTAAATTTACATACCGTGATTTTCATGGGTTACAGCTAGTACAATAATAATAATAATAATAATAATAATAATAATAATAATAATAATAATAATAATAATAATAAAAATAATAATAATAATAATAATAATAATAATAATAATAATAATAATAATAATAATAATAATAATAATAATAATAATAATAATAATAATAATAATAATAATAATAATAGCTTATAATCATTACGTTAGATTCGACCAGATTACGTTAGGTTAGATTAGGTTAGCTTAAGTCATCTTAGATCAAGCTACGTTAAGTTTGGTTAGTATAGGTTAAATTAAGTTAGAGTAAAAATTGGGTTTAGGTTAACTTATCTTAGGTTAGATTATTTTGGATTACAATAGACAGTTTATAGAGTACATGTAGGTTAGGTAATAATGCTCTTTGTACGTTTTCATATAGAACTGATCAGATGGAACTTAATACGATATCGTGTCAGTTATAATAATAATAAGATCGCATCAACAGAATGTTTGGTTCATCTACTAACAGTTTTTGTCATCTCTTTTCAGAGGTTCGCAGCTGATTGTGTGCCCTCTGGCAACGAGATATCCCGAACTCGAGTGTTCGATGTAACCCCAACGGTGAGCGTGTTTGTCGCCTATGTCGATGAGTCTGGTAGAAAGCGAACTGAATTCAACGAATAATAAATATATTCAATTCGTAAACAAAGTCTTAATAGCGACTTTTTTCTATGGGTTGTTTACTATCGTAAAGCGATTTTATACTATTTTGATGTGGCATAGTATATAAAATCAAATATAAGTTCAGTTCGTAAAGCGAGCGACAGAAGCGTTCATAGTAGGCCTAGCTGTCAATAGTTGTGTACTTTTCCATATCCATCTAAAGTATCATTTTCTATCAACTTTCTAGTTTGTAAAATGTGAGCGTTTGTCTTGTATTATTAAGAGCATAGGCATAATTTGTGTGTGGGGATTCAAGGGGTACCCGTACCCCCCACTTTTTGGACTGGAGGTACCGTACCCCCCACTTTTTGAACAATGCCAATCAATATTTTATTATTGTGCCTTCCCAGAGACTACAGTCTCCGCCTTGCTTCGTGTATGTAAGAAATTGGTACCCCACTTTTAGACCAAAGTTACGCCTCTGATTAAGAGGCTGCTATTCTCTTAACCCAAATACAGCCCATCGCAACAGCTCCTTTGTCTTCTGCGTATTTTTCTCTCTGGTATCCAAGCAACTGCGCTTCGTTGTTCTCGTAGTAACTCTGAAACCCGTCTTACTCAATGCACCGCTTGCGAAGGGTTGGCTCTCGGCCCTTAGATTTTAGCTAGAATTGAACTGAACACTATCTGCGTTAGATTATGTTGATTTAGATTAGATGATGTAAGATTACAACAGGGGTTCGATTATGACATTATGTTAGGTTACATTGGTGATGATTGTGTGGTGGTCGTTGTGATGCGGTGCGTATCAATGCACAGGCCCGCCGAGAGGGGGGGGGCAAATGCTCAGGGGCCCGGCGACTTTTCAGGGGCCCGGCCCGGGCCCGTAATCAGCTTATAATGATTTATGACTTTTTCAACATATTATCTGACGCTTAATTACACTCAGTTTAAACTATAAGCATCTGAATAAAATCCTAGTTGTATATATAAATATTATATCGTAGGTCGTACCCGCACTTTTATTATTTCAATATGTGTTTTTAAAAAACATTTCTTGCGACCGTACGATATTATATTTATATAAAGCCTAAAGATAGTTTTAAGACCCATGACTATTCTGCCTATGGACCCGTGACTGTTCTGCCTAGGTGCCCGCGACTGCTCTGCCTAGGGGCCCGTGATTGCTCTGCCTAGGGGTCCTGAATTTCTGTCGGCGGCCCTGTCCATGCATATGTATGCATCTATGTATCTAGTTTTTAATACAGGACTAACAGGTAGGCTACCTCTCATAACCGCCGCGCACGTTGGTCTAAGTGGTGCTAAAAAGTTTATAACAATAAGTTCATACATAAATAATTCTCAAGTAAGTGTTGTAAAAACCACAACCCGCACACAGACAACACCCAGCCAAAAGAATCCAATCCATATTTCATAGTTGAGACCATGTTCAGACTTCCTGGTTCGTGTTTCATCGAGGACAAGGAATCTTGACAACAGAATGGGACCGCAACACACGGTTACGCTCACCGACTATCACTCCCCCGTAGATGGTAAAAGACGTAGCGTCCGGATGTTCCTCAGCTCACCAGGTCTGTTCAGGCATTCGTCAATACCCCGCCGATTGGTCGATTGTTCGTTTGGTAGAACCTGTCAGTGACTGACGGTTGACGCCACTGCAAGGACTCTGCCTCACCGCTACATCGCTCAATCGGAGATGTCTTCGATCGCAGACGCCACACCGAAGTCCAGGGACTCGACACTAGACTAAATGGAACCAATCTGGCTGGTGTTGTCTACTAGTCAACCAGCTTAAGGTCGACCGTGTACTTTCTGTTATTTTAGGTCTGATGCGACAAAATAACGTCCCAAAACGCACGACATTCAAACCAAAGAAAAACTGATGAACGTAGACTCCACCGAAAAAGTCCGAAAATTCGAGAATTATCGAGCAATTTTCGTACTTGACCAATCGAAATTTACAAGAATTATGACGTTCATGATGATGGTAGCGATGGTAGCCATGATGATGACAAAGCCAATTAAGATGATAATGATGATCACAAGACTTACGATTGTCTTGTAAGAACTCTTCTCTCAGCTACACAAGGCTCTCCCATCTAGACCGAGTAGCTGTTCTCACTGTTTCGTCACCGCAAACTCTTCTGTGTCTGTCACACGAGGGACTTCATAGATGGGAGAGCCTTGTGTACCTCTTATAGAACTTTTCGAGCCCTGGATCTTCCCATGGCTTTAAATAACTCGGATATTCCCATAGACGTCGAAAGCACCGCTGTACAACCGCGAGACATCGAATACAATTTAGAAAATTCGGTTAAACGACAAACAAATTGGACCAGAGATTCAGAATATGACTTGATGCAACTCTTGGGTTTTCAATTTTGAGCCAAGGGAGTTCAGCGCTGAAAGACTTAATCATTTCGGAACGAAAAGGAAAATTACGAACCCATCAACTAATTGCTTGCCCGATGTAGGAAATTGGGGTCATTATACTATGTCAACATTTGGTCACATGTCAATTGTTTCCACTTATTGTTGCGATATACCATAGATACCGTTGTTAATCAGGTAATTGAGCGATCTGGGCTTTCAATTGTAGCGTTCTTAATTGTACATTGTATAATCGTGCATTGATATAATTATGTGTGTTGTTAATTTCTAGCGTGCGTTACAGAGTCAAGGAGTGGTGTATTCCCATGAGAAATTTTCAATGTCTCTAATGACTACACTTCCCATTCCCTTCCTCACCCCTTCCCCAATGAACCAAGTCAATAATGGCACACACACTGACAGGTTCCCCCGTCATTTCTTGGAAGGAGCATTTGCCCCAAGGTTTCCATGGTGTTTGTGTGGGTGAGCACTGAACAATTTAGCCCGGCTATTTAAACGCCAGTCCAGCAGATGGATCATAATAGGTTTTGAGTAAATATACTTTGATAAGCAGCAGAACATGGAAAAGAGAAAGCAGATGAAGATAAGCCGCGTTGAAAAAGGAACAGAACATTGTGTTTGATCGATGAGAGGGATTTCTCTTTCTGAATCGCAATAGACAAATGGCTCCTTAAGTTATAGCATTGCATTGTATTGCATTGTATTGATTTGTATTGTATTGCATTTTATTGCATTGTATTGTATCACTTTGTATTGTATTGTATTTTATATTATATATTGTAATCTAATCCATTGTATTGCATTGTATTTTATTGCGTTGTGCTGCATTGCATTTAATGACATTGTATTGTATTGTATCACATTGCATTCTACTGTCGAGGGGATAGATGACTGTTAACACTCTGGCCCGAGGAGCACTGGATCTTGAAAAGTCGTGGTTCGATACCCGTAAGCTCCTTCTAGCTCGACTCAGCTTCCACTCACTAGGGGGCAGCAGTAAAATCAGCGGGCGCATCACAGGCTGCCAAGACGTGTGTTAATTAAGATCTTGATAATTGTACCGTCGTGTTTCAATGTAACTTACTGCCCTTTGTCAGTGACCATATCAATAAATATTAATATTATTAATTTTGTTATTTATTATTATTCCATTGTATGGCATTTCACTCTATTGTGTCCACAAACCAGCTGAACTCATTCTTATAAGATTAATAAATTTGGAGCATAAATTCGAAATCTGCGTTTGTCAGTGATGATTTGAAATCATGTCTAGTTGTTTCTCAGACGCCATTTCCTTCCTTTTCTTGCTATAACACATGATGCACATCACCAACGTCGCAAACATTACAAGTTTATTACGGGCACAAGGTCACACAGCAGTCCGTCTGTCAGTCTGTCTATCTCTCTGAATGTCTTTCTGTCTGCCTCTTTGCCTGTCTATTTGTCTGCCTGTCTCACTCTTTGTATTTCTCTCATTCCCTCTGTGTGCGTCACTTTGTGTTTCTCTTTGTCCTTGTCTCTCTCTCTCGCTCTCTGTCTCTATGTTTGGTTCTTTGTATGTATATGTCTCTGACTCTCTAGTCTCTCTGTCAGCCTCTGTCTGTATCTGTCTGACTCTCTGTCTTTTCTATGTCGGCATCTCTCTTTCTCTGTGTTTGTGTCTCCCTGTGTTTCTCTGTGTCTCTCTTTCTCTCTGTTTTTCTGTATGTCTCTCTGTTTTTGTGTCTCTGTCTGTCTGTGTCTGTCTGTCTGTCTGTCTGTCTATCTGTCTGTCTATCTCTTACATTTACCAAATTGCTAATCCACCATATGCTACCTCTCTGCCTAAGCGGATTGACCTTCTGGAAATTGACCTGAATACGGATTGAGTTTGATGCACCAGTATTTGATGTCTTGATACGGCGCATTAGAAGTCAATCATAACTGATGATGAGCATGATAACAGTAAAAAATTCAAAATAATAACAACAATAATGATAATAATAACAATAATAATAATTGAAAGTTTTTCTATTCTCTGGATTTTATTACTTTTTGGGTCGTTTTAGATATCTCGGGTTAAAATAATAATAATAATACAATAATAATAATGATAATAATAATAATAATTAATAATAGTAATAATAATAATAATAATAATTGCTGGTTCACAGGTAGACCTAGCTGTCTGAAAACAGTCAATTTAGTAATTCTGCATATGAGTTTTTTGGCTTCATGAGGAAATAAATTTGTCTATAATAATAATACTAATACTAATACTAATACTAATACTAATACTAATAATAATAATAATAATAATAATAATAATAATAATAATAATAATAATAATAATAATAATAATAACAATAACAATAATAATAATAATAAATGAATTACTTAATCAGATAATTAATTAATTAATAATAGTAATAATAATAATAATAATAAATTAATTACTTAATTAGTTAATTAATTAATAATAATAATAATAAATTAATTACTTAATTAGTTAATTAATAAATAATAATAATAATAATAATAATAATAATAATAATAATAATAATAATAATAATATTAATAATAATAATAATAATAATAATAATAATAATAATGATAATAATGATGATGATGATGATGATGGTGATTCTTGCATTCACCGGATAATTTTTTAATTGATCAGTCATCTGAGGTTATAAAGAACAATAATAGCCATTTAAGCTTAAAGTGTTACTAATTGCCATTAACGGCATGATATGTGACGTTAAACATGGCTTTCAATTTAAGACATATTATTACTTAATTACAAATTAATTATAAATTATAATTAACAGAAAGCAGCTGTCTCTTTCGTGCAGTGCACGGCTCTCGTACAGTCTTGGGATTCATCGTCCTGTGGGTGAACATCATTTCTTCATACTCAAATGTAAGCTGGGTCAGTGAGTCAAAGAGCGAATCGTTGAGTGGCTTCAACATTCTGCTTCAGTTTATAAACAGTCTCAGTTGGAAGGTGTTGGCGCTGCAACTCGCTACGAGAAGCACTGAAAAGGCACAAATTGAAATCCAACTGTGGTAAGTATGCAGCGTACGTAATGTAATGAAACAAAGCAGTTATATAGCGCCCTCCAAGCAATTCCCAAAAGCTCTGCATGTTGATCGGAACAAGTGTGTGTGACTTAAGGTAAACAGAAAATGTGAACTGCGCTTAAATAATTCTAACATAAGAAATTTGTAGGTACTTGAATGCAGGTATGTATGCATGTGTAACTGTGCGTACCTGTGTACGCTGTGTGTTTGTATATATGTGTACGCATGTATGTGTTTATATATGTAGGCTTATGTATGTATGTATATATGTATGTATGTATGCATGCATGCGTGTATGTATGTTTGTTTATATGTTTGAATGTTTGTATGCATGCATGCGTGTATGTATGTTTGTTTATATGTTTGAATGTTCATATGCATGCATGTATGTATTCATGTATGTATGTATGCATGCATACATGCATGTATATTTATTATATATGTTTGTAATTACGTATGTTTGTATGAATGTATGTATTCATGAATGTATGTATTCATGCCCTCACATAAGCATTAAGCTCGTCACTTTATAATCTTGACCCCTCATTTGCGTCTATCCAACTAAACTTTTGAAAAATACTTTAATTAAGTCCTTCGGGCCAGACGGTATCAATCCAAGCCTAGCTAAACCGATTTTCGACTACATTGCTGCTCCATGGTCAGCTTTTTATAAACTGTTCACTATATACAGGCGAAGTTCCCTCAACCCCAAAAATTGCTAAGGTAGTTCCCATTCACAAACAGGGTCACAAAGAAGATTTTGCTAATTATAGGGCAATATCCATATTGCCCCACTTCTTCAAGTTATTTCAAAAGGCAATGTGCGCGCGCCAATGTATATTTATATCGAGAAAAGAAATATCCTTTGTACAACCCCGCATGGTTTCAACCAGGCCACTCTACAATGATGCCTTACTAAATATCCAAGACAACATATCTGCCACTATTGATCGCAACGAATAGTCCCTAAGTGACTTTATAGATATTGCCAAAGGCATTGATGCGGTTAATCACGATATATTATTACTTAAATTGAAAGCATGGGCACACGTAAGATGGCTGGTTCCGTAGATATCTAATTAATACAATGTCATGTAGATACCAGCAGATGTTCTGTAGTGGTTCCCTTTTATACTCTAAGACTTGTCAGATACATGTATGGTGTACCAGTGCCAGAAGGCTCAATTCTTGGTCTTTTACTCATTTTACTTTCTATAAATCACCTCCTAATGCATCTATTGCACGTAACTTAAAGTTCATGTTATCATGTAAGTTGTGTAATAGTTTAAAGACTGGTGAATAATAAAAGAATTTTGATTTGATTGATTTTGAATGCTCACTTATTCTACACAACCTACTATTTGCGGATGACGCCTCTCACAAATCTTAAAATAAACTGCTCCGACTGATGAACCACGAACTAGTAAAAGTAAACGATTGGTTTGTAGTAAATAAATTGTCCATAAATGCAACTAAACAAATAATATCCCACTTAGTTCTCATCGTAAGCGACCACCTCTAACAAATCAAACATAGGACACTTGTAGCATCGCCTACCTCTTACCAAAAACACATTCGCATAAGCCTGTACTACTCAATTATTAACCCCTACTTAACTTATTGTAACATGATATGGGCATCAAATTTTCCAACTCGACTAAAACACCAACACTACCTATCCTTCAAAAGAGAGCCCTTTGTAATATTGCTAGCTGTTCCTATCACTTCCCAACTGACCTTATATAACAAGCAAACGCGTATTTTGAAGATCGAGCAGATAAAAGCCCTACAAACCAATGAATTCATGTATAAATATGCAAATAGGCAACTACCGTCAGCTTTCAATAATTACTTTGCCTTGGTATCTTAAAGCAATCCTTATAGTACTAGATTATTTGCCCGTCATACATGACTGGTTGTCTCTGTTTCGTGAACACGACAATGCAACCTAAAGCTGGCCATGTGGGTTAGAAGGGCCCGTGTGCCTGAATTCGCCCGATGCAGGCCCTGCGCCTGCATCTGGCTCACCCGATAACATCCCGTGCCCATGCATCAGGCTCGTCCGATGAACATTCCAGACATTCCATTAGCACTTATCTTACGATGGACACATAGAGCTGGGAAATTATATAAGAGGTACGCAGCTCCAATAACTAGACCCCTAGGCTATATATTCCCGAACTTATACCCGCAAATTCTCGATTAGAAGTGCCGGCCCCAATAGTTGGAATAGAGTCCCTGCCTACATAAAATGTTCGACTAATGTTTATCTCTCTAGGCGTCGACTCCGTGATTACTTGGTAGCATATTTAATTATCTAATGTGCGTGCACTAGTTAACTAGTTAAGATTTATTGATTCCATGTGCAATTGACCAAACCAGCCGCGGTACTGTCACAAATGTAAGGGTGACCCTGCTAAGCGGGACCCTGGTTTATTTTAGGGGTTTTCCCTGTTGCTCCCGGGTAATCTCATTTTATACACTTGTAACATACTTGAAATGTTTGATGTTGGTTGAGTGGACCAATAAAATTTATAATTATGGTTGTGGTTATTTGTGCAAGCACGCATGTATGTACAGAGACCTTTGTATGTGTGTTCATATGAATATTGTATGTATGCATGCAGGTATGTATGCATGTATATGTAAGTTTAAACTACCCGTAGATAGCATTTAAAGACCGACCATCTTCATTCTATGTAGTTGACCTTGAACCAGACCATTGGAGTCTCTGAATGTGCTGAATGGTCGGGCAATTGCTTCAAACAGACGCGATCTTCGTCTACAGCCAGAAAATGATCTACAACGTCAAACGCATGGAATGTTACGTGGAACGGTTTAGCAATGTGCTTTACAAACGTCTGATAACACATCAGTTGATAGATTCCGTTTAAAAATGCGCTACACTAGGTCTTCTCAGACATTCTCACAAACACACATACACTACATACTCACACACAAATATACATACATATTACTGTATTGCAGCGTTTCCCAAAGTGGGTTCCGCGGAACCCAAGGGTTCCGCGGGGTTAACACAAGGGTTCCGCGAAAAGTTGTAATTTAAAAGAATTTTCATTTAGAAATTTCATGGGAATAAAACATTCCAAGCAGTTTTTAAAAGGTACACAAAAAGTTTTATAGAAGTTTAAAACTGCCGCCATTCGTCTCTTTTGTATGTTCCCCCATGGAGCGATAATCCGGGCTTTCAATGCCCTTTAGCTATCCAGTAATTGTATAGAATTATAGATTATAGAGGTAACTGCAGGGGGCTATGTAGGTCAGAGCTGCAAGTCTGAATAGGGACGTAGCCATCTTTATTATCATTCCTCGACGGAACGAATCCGAAATTGATTTAACGCAGAAGTTTTAAAAGAGTACAGCTGAATGCCTGAATCTGATAATCAGACAACAGTATTAGCAATTAATTTTTTCATTTGCTGGTATAAAAATCTGACCAAGAGCGTTAGCTTATGGAAGGAAATTAAAGGGTTCTGGGCTTATGTTCAAACTAGTAGACCCTAATATGGACTGTTTTCCAACCTCATATCAGTTTTTAGTTGAAAAGAATTGTGTTCTTAACCAAAACATTCGTTCAAAAATTGCAGATAATAGGCTAAGCTTATTAACAACCTGGAAGCGAACTTGATTAAATACCTTCCTCCCATGAAGGGTGATATTAATTGGATTCGAAACCCATTCAAAGTAGTCGAAAACCAGCAAACTTTTTGATATAATTATGAACTTCTTATAGAGACAACGTCGGACTCGCAATATTATGAAGCAGACTTTCACTTTCATTGATCTGTTTGTGGTGCGGGCCAATTGAAGGATACCACACTGTCGCGAAATGTGCAGTTAGTGTGCTTGTGCCATTTGCCACAACGCATTTACAAGTGCGAAACTGGATTCTCATAGTAGGATATACTGCAACAAAAACCAAATATAGAAAATGACTAAATGCTGCACCTGACATAAGAATCCAGCTTTCTAGCATTAAACCAAATATAACAAAATTGGCACGAGAAAAAAAACAATCACTACACATATTAAAAATTCACGAACTCCCGATATTGTGCTCCATAAGTCTTGGTCTTAAAAACTGTACACTTTAACATTTGATGTGAGAAAATAAAATGTTTTTAAAAACTCCTTATATGGGTGTGTGTTTAGTTAGGCATATATTAGCCTAGTATGCTGCTCATGCGCTATAAGTGTATACCTCAACACGTCTAGTTCAGGTTGGGGTTCCGCCATAATATGAAAAAAATGACAAGGGTTCCCTGGCCAAAAAAAGTTTGGGAAACGCTGCTGTATTGTATTGCATTGTATCTAGAAATTTATAAAGCGTCTCTCCCAGAATAACTATTCAGATGCGCTCTCAGCACAGAAGCTCCGTGGAAACAGAAGTGCCTTTAGGGAACGCGAGACCGACGAGGAAAAGCCAATCAAATAGACATATATACAGTATATACATATCAAGACATAGTCAAATAGACACGCATATTTACATACTTACAAACATCCATTCCATGCATACACGCAAACCTGTATATACATAGAGGGCCTACTAAATACGACGATACTGTGTCATAATAAATACGATTAGCGTCGCTCTTGTCCGTTATCAAGGCTTCTGACAAATTGATCAACTTTTGGTGGTTCTCGATGGACAGGTGGCATACTGAGATGGGAATCCTTTCTTAGAGGTATCATGGACGGAAGAATAAAGGGGAAAAGAATGAGAGGAAGACTTAGACGGATGCTGGTGGACTGGATGATGGCAGATAAATACAGTAAACTGAACGATGTAGCCCAGCATCCAGAGGAGTGACGCCGTTATGTGCCACATAACACCACACTTTCATTCTTATTACAACGCATTTTGTGTAGCCTTACGGTAATAGAGGGTTGCTCGATAGTGTAGTGGTTAGCGTGCTGGACTGTCAATGTGAGGTCGTGGATTCAAATCCCCGCCAGGGCAGAAATTTGGTTCTAGATTTCTGCTCCACCTGCGCCCCTACCCAAATCAACTGTAATGAGTACACTGACCGTACATTGTCGGTGGGAAGATGAGATGGCGAGCGAGAGTACTGGTCACCCGCCCTCATATGCCGAGGTTAAGAAAATGAAGTCGGTAACACTTCATACCAATAGGTGCCTCAGGGACAGCCTAACAGACTGCTCTTCTTCTATTCCTTTTCTAATAGAGAAGAATGTAGCATCTTTGTTTCTCATTACAACAAAGTTTAAGCCTTAGTTCAGTGGATTATGATGCTTGAATGCGATTTCACTGGACTGGCCTTTGACTTCAAGATAAGGGTGCTTAAGAAATATTTAGATGATATCAGATAAGATCGAACTTGATTTGATTTGATTGGATTTCATTGAATCAGATCAGATCAAATTCTATAATAATTAGGTTAGATTAGATTAGATATGATTTCTCCGCGAATAATTTCAGTCTTACTCTCGTATTCCGTCGATTCGAAGCAGACGAAGTCACTTGGAAGACCGTCACCGTGAATCCTGAAAAACGCCGGTTCGTCATCGTCTGGGATCTCCTTCGGTGATTCCGGAACATCCACTTCCTTCGGACAAATACATAAAACGCCAGATACTTATTTACTCAGATATTCTGCATAAGTGTAATTAATCGAATGTCGACCTGCATAAGTGTAACTTATCGCATGTCGACCTGCATAAGTGTAACTTATCGCATGTCGACCTGCATAAGTGTAACTTATCGCATGTCGACCTGCATAAGTGTAACTTATCGCATGTCGACCTGCATAAGTGTAACTTATCGCATGTCGACCTGCATAAGTGTAACTTATCGCATGTCGACCTGCATAAGTGTAACTTATCGCATGTCGACCTGCATAAGTGTAATTAATCGCATGTCGGCCTGCATGGCTTCTCTGATGAATTATGACTTCGACTGCTAATTCACTTGAAGCGACCATCTATTGATGGCTTGTGCATTATGGTAACGGCGCTGTAGAAGTGATTAATAAGACAAGATTAGATGGTTAAAAAATTACGTACAAGACACTAATCTGTATTCTGGATAACAACTGATGCAATTTTCCTGTAGTCTTATTGATTCCATTGTTTCCCACGTGGGAATTCGAGTTCTTGATAGTTCAGTATGTGACTTCTCCGATCGGTATCTTCACTCTCTGGTCGCTCTACTATCCGCTCGGCCGCCAGATTCCTTCTGGTTGTTCCAAGCATGAGCGGGCTACTGCTCAGTGCGTAAGTTTTTGCGTATACGTTGGTCCCTCTAGTCGGAACTGTTTTCGCAGGAACTCTTTCTCTTCCCCTTTTCCAGAAACGCCTGAAGGCCATTTCTTAGTGATAATTTCTTAGTGATAATTTCTTAGTGATCATTTCTTAGTGATAAAATTCTGAATCGCTGAGTGGCGCCTTTTTAAGTGTTCGATTACGATTATTCTAAAGTTGAACTGAATTTTGGATCTGTACTTACGACTCTCCTTCCTTCTCTCTCCTTCCTTCTCTCTCCCTCTCTCTGTCTCTCTGTCTCTCTCTCTCTGTCTCTCTCTGTCTCTGTCTCTCTCTCTGATTCTCTCTCTGTCTCTCTCTCTTTCTTTCTCTTTCTCTCTCTCTCTTTATCTCTCTTTCTCTGCCTGTGTCTCTGTCTCTGCCTCTCTGTCTGTCTATCTGTATTTCTGTCTGTCTGTGTCTGTCTGTCTATCTGTATTTCTGTCTGTCTGTCTGTCTGTATCTCTGTCTCTCTCTGTCTCTCTCTCTCTCTCTGTCTCTCTCTCTCTCTCTCTCTCTCTCTCTCTCTCTCTCTCTCTCTCTCTCTCTCTCTCTCTCTCTCTCTCTCTCTCTCTCTCTCTCTCTCAGACGCTGCTCGTAACTTAGGTGCTGTTTCCAATTCTACCATGTCTCTCACTGGCCATGCAGAGTATTTCTAAGGCATTATATGTTCAATCGTGACATACGCAGAATTAGGCGCTATGAGTCCATGTCTGCAAAGACACCTCTGGTACAGGCATTGGTTTCCCGTCGCCTAGAGTAGTGTAACTAGCTTCGTACTAGTATCAATAGGTCAAACATGCTGAAGCTGCAGAGATTTCAGAATTCTATGGCTAGAGCCATAACTAATACATCCAAAAATGAACATATCACCCCTGTGCTTAAATCAATGCATTACTTCCTGTTTAGCAGAGAATTAATGTCATATTTTATAGAGCCCTTGAACTCTGGCCAGCCACAATACTTTAGATCACTTCATATTCCCAGACTTGACATTATTCAACAGAGTCATCTGGTTATCTTTGTCTGGTCATTTACAAATGAAGAAGTGTTATTGGTGAACGAGCTTTCTCGGTTGCTGGATCTACTTTTTGGAATTCTCTCCCTGTGTCTGTGCGCTCTGCTCTTAAAACTTACATCTTTCAACTTGCTTATCCACCATAGGCTGCCTCTCTGTCTTACGGAATGATCTTCTGGATATTGACCTGATTACCGCTTGGATCTGATGTGCCATTGGCTGATGCCTTGTGCATTAGACACCGGCGCAAGAGAAGTTGCTAATTACAATTACAAGAGTTGGTGCAGCACTTACTTGAACCGTTATTAATTAATTTGTTAGTTGTTGTTAAACGACACTCTTCATAACAAGATGATTAGCATCGCCCTCCTCCTTTCTCCAGGCTTGAGACTAGCAGTGGAATATATCCGTTATTGGATTAAGACTGCACCAACAAAAGTCCCTAAAAGTGCTTAGAATACTTAAAGTACTCATCAGTGAAAAGTACTCACAAGTGCATCGATAACTATAGTGGTGAAGTGTGGAGGTTAGTAAAGGCGAAGTAAATGATGCAATTGGATGAAAGTGCAGTTAGTTTTACCTTCAACGAAATTGTGTTGTCTTTTTTGGCCCACATGTAGATCCTTGGCCCAGGTTCTGATTGATCCTGACGACTGAAGGTTCGAGCCATGAAGGTGGCCAGTTCATCGTCTATGGCGCCATAAGTAGCCAGAGAGTGTTCAACTGATAAGAACAATTAGTACATAAACGGACTCTGATCCTGATTTGGCATTCTGGACAGCCTCTGGTGCTCTGCGTTTAGCTTTAGAGCAGCGCTTTAGAAATTGGGAGTTTGCGATTACGATGCATACTGTTGGATAGACTTCAGTTCAATTCTGTCGATCAGATCATTTGTAAAGTATATATACTTCATCTGAACGACAGAACTGAACTTATATTAGATTTTATACTATGACCCGCATGCCACATAAAAACATCTACTATGCCTGAGACCAGAATGCTATTGATAACCTGTGAAAGCTACGCTTCCAATTACTCTTGTAATAAGCAGTAGTTTGCTTGCTAGATTGTCTCAATAAACGAATATACAATCCACCAGCATAATTTCCAATGTTCCGCCTGTCTTTTATTCCGTCGCGAAATTACACGCCCTCCCTCCCTCCACGCCGCCATGCCGTGAGTGAGGAAGGAATGGAGGGAGGGAGGAATACCAACCCTACCTCCCTTAATCACGCCGGCTGGTCACCCATAATTATCACAAAGTCATCAGTCAGCCGCCTCTATGGCGCCCACTCTCTCCTTCTCTTTCTCTTTCTCTCTTTCTCTTTCTCTTTCTCTCTCTCTCTCTCTCTCTCTCTCTCTCTCTCTCTCTCTCTCTCTCTCTCTCTCTCTCTCTCTCTCTCTCTCTCTCTCTCTCTCTCTCTCTCTCTCTCTCTCACACTCACTCACTCACTTTCAAGCACATTAAAGTTTCTAAACTAAGTTTACATAACGTGATTTTTCACGGGTTACAGCTAGTACAATAATAATAATATTAATAATAGTAATAATAATAATAATGATAATAATAATAATAATAATAATAATAATAATAATAATAATAATAATAATAATAATAATAATAATAACAACGCCGTAGCCTTCAGGGGCACGTTTGCACAACTGCCCTGGGACGAGGACCACTAACTCCTGGACGATGATAGTATCTAAGAGCCTGAGGGATTCTTTTTACCTCGGGCGAAAAAAAAATTAATAATAATAATAATAGTAGTAGTAGTAGTAATAATAATAATAATAATAATAATTTAAAAAAATAAATTTAATCTCTAAGACCCTGAGGTAACGAAGTTCCTCAGGCCAAAAAAAATAATAATAATGTTGAATAATAATAATGTTGAAGTCCCTGAGGGATCCTGTTTACCTCTGCACAAAAATAATAATATTGATAATATAAATAGCTTAGAATCATTACGTTAGATTAGACGAGATTACGTTAGGTTAGATTAGGTTAGCTTAAGTCATCTTAAGTCATAACTTATGTTATGTTATGTTATGTTATGTTATGTTATCTTAGATCAAGCTACGTTTAGTTTGGTTAGTATAGGTTAAATTAAGTTAGAGTAAAAATTGGGTTTAGGGTAACTTATCTTAGTTTATATTATTTTGGATTACATTAGACAGTTTATAGAGTAAGTTATGTAATGCTTTTAGTACGTTTTCGTATAGAACTGATCAGATGGGACTTAAAACGATATCGTGTCAGTTATAATAATAATAAGATCGCATCAACAGAATGT
Source organism: Allolobophora icterica (assembly GCA_963556255.1). Lineage (NCBI taxonomy): Eukaryota > Metazoa > Annelida > Clitellata > Crassiclitellata > Lumbricidae > Allolobophora > Allolobophora icterica. The sequence goes on from OY744610.1 coordinate 18,282,305, forward strand.
TTGCGTCATCCACTAACAGTTTTTGTCGTCTCTCTTCAGAGGTTCGCAGCTGATGCTGCGTCCTCTGGCGACGAGATATCCCGAACTCGAGTGTTCGATGTAACCCCAACGGTGAACGCCTTTGTCGATGAGTTTCGTAGAAAACGAACTGAATTCAACGAATAATAAATATCATCAATTCGTAAACAATATCTTAACAGCAACTTATTTCTATGGGTTGTTAATTTGTTTACCATTGTAAAGCGAGCGACAAGAGGCGCTCATAGTACCGGTAGCTGTTTATAGCTCATGGGCGCTCTGTGCTTTTCCTGATACCTTTACAGTAACATTTTATATCAACTTTCTAGTTTGTAAAATGTGAGCGTTTGTCTTGCATAATTAAGAGGCCGTTATTCTCTTTATCCAAATACAACATATCGCAACAGCTTCTTTGTCTTCTGCGTATTCTTCTCTCTGGTATCCAAGCAATTGCGTTTCATTGTTCTCGTGGTAACTCTGAAACCCGTCTTCCTCAAAGCACCACTTACGAAGGGTTGGCTCTCGGCCCTTAGATTTTAGCTAGAATTGAACTGAAGACTATCTGAGTTAGTTTAGGTTGATTTAGATTAGATCATGTAAGATTACAATAGGTTCCATTATAACATTATGTTAGGTTACATTGGTGATGATTGTGTGGTGGTCGTTGTGATGCGGTGCGTATCCATGCATAATTATGTATGCATGCATGTATCTAGTTTTTAATACAGGACTAACAGGTACCCCTCATTACCGCCGCGCTCGTTGGCCTAAGAGGTGCTAAAGTTCATAGCAATAAGTTCATCTACATAAATAAAGCAAAGACTCTGTCTGTCTGTCTGTCTGTCTATCTGTCTGTCCCTCTGTCACAGCGATCTTTGACCGGGATGCATTTCTACACCTTTCGACCTTTTCACACCAAACCTTCACTACTGTCTAGGGGTGGGCATTACACACCCAGTGTGAGGCTTCGCGTCCCCCGTTTTCACCGCTTCCAGGGTGAAAACGGGCGAAAACCTCTAAAAAAACCACTACTTAAAAATTCGAGTCGACCTATTTTCATTCGCCAGATGGCGCCACCCGAGAAGATTCTCTGTGTTTCACCGAAAATTCTCTGTCACCGGCACGCATTTCTAAAGATTCGCCAGATGGCGCAGCCCTAGAGATTTCACTTCACATTAACTGGTGGTGGTGGTGGTGGTGGTGGCGGCGACGGCGGCTTATAACCCCGGGCAACGCCGGGTAAACCAGCTAGTACATAAATAATTCTCAAGTAATTGTTGTTAAAACCACAACCCACTGGTTGGTTCTCGCACACAGACAACACTCAGCCAAAAGAATCCAATCCACATTTCATAGTTGAGACAATGTTGAGACTTCCTGGTCCGAGTTTCATCGAGGACAATGAATTGTTGGGTCCGCAACACATGATTACGCTCACCGACTATCACTCCGGCGCAGATGGTGGATATCCCTCAGGCCACCAGGTCTGTTCGAGTGAGGCATTCGTCGATAGCCCGCCGATTGGTCCTTTGGTCGATTGGGACAACCTCTCAGTGACTTACGGTTGACGCCACTCTACAGACTCAGCTTCAACGCTACATCATTCAATCGGAGATATCTTCGATCGCAGACGCCACACTCAAGCCTAGGGGCTCCACACTAGCCTAGATGGAATTAGTCTGGCTAGTGTTGAGTCTACTGGTCAACCAGCTACAGGTCGAACGATTTCAAAAGGCAGTCGGGTACTTTCTGTTATTTTCGGTTAGACGAGAGAAAAGCACGACGTCCAAAATCAAAACTCATGAACGAAGACTCGAACTCAGTAAAAGTCCGAACATACGAGAATTATTATCGATCAAATTTCCTACTTGATCAATCGAAATTTACAAGAATTATGACGATGATGATGTTAGCTATGACAACTACATGTATGATGATGACGAAGCCAATTAAGGTGATAGTGATGATGATCACAAGACTTACGATTGTCTTGTAAGAACTCTTCTCTCCGCTAAAAGAGGCTCTCCCATCTAGACCGATTAACTAGTCTCACTGTTTCGTCAACGCAAAATCTTCTATGTCTGTCACACGAAGTGCTTAACCTCTTCTATAACTTTCCGAGCATTGGATCTTCCCATGGCTTTAAATAACTCGGATATTCCCCTAAACGCCAAACAATTTAGACTAATTCAGCCACACGACAAACAAATTCGGCCAAAGATTTCGGATATTATTTGATGTAACTCTTGGGTTTTCACTTTTTACCCAAGGGAGCTGAGGCAAAAGACTTAGGCCTAATCATTTCGGAACGAAAAGGAAAATTACGAACCCATCAACTAATTGCTTGCCCGATGTAGGAAATTGGGGTCATTATATTATGTCAACATTTGGTCACATGTCAATTGTTTCCACTTATTGTTGCGATATAGCCATAAATATCGTTGTTAATCAGGTAAATAAGCGATCTGGGCTTTCAACTGTAGCGTTCTTAATTGTACATTGTATAATCCTGCATTTATATAATTATACGTGTTGTTAATTTGTAGCGTACATCACAGAGTCAAGGAGTGGTGTATTCCTATGAGAAATTTTCAGGGTTTCTAATGACTACATTTGAAAACCCAGTTCGACCATCTATAAATAGTCACGACTCACGACTGGGATATTTCTGCTTAGGCCTATGTTGCAGCGGTGCATGGGCACATACAGGCATTTGAGAGATAAAGACAGAGACAGAGCAAGAGGGAGACAGACATACAGTAAGAAAGACGGACACCCAGACAGGCAGTCAGACAGACATAAGGATAGGAAGAGATAAAGGCATAGGAAAATTAGCAGAGGTGGACATCCATGCTATATATAGGCCCTACTGCGCAGGACTGCACTAGTGTGTGTTTAGCCAAGTACTTGTAGATGACTTGCGACTGTCATCAAGCCACAAAGGGGTTCTGTTCGTACTCCTCCTGCGTGTGCGCAATATTTAGACAAAGCGACGCCGACCTAAGGCGTAATGTTGAGACTGTAAAGTTCAGCGTCGCTTACACCAGAGGCGTCTATCCCCCAGAAGTCATTGGAGCAACTTCCCACTCCCTTCCCCACCCTTCCCCAATGAACCAAGTTGATAATGGCACACACACACACACACACACACAAACACACACACACACACACCTATACACCTACACGCACACACACACCTACACACACACACACACACCTACACCTACACACACACACACACACCTATACACCTACACACACACACACACACCTACACACACACACACACACACACACACACACACACACACACACACACACACACTGACAGATCTCCCCGTCATTTCTTGGAAGGTAATTGAGCGATCTGGGCTTTCAATTGTAGCGTTCTTAATTGTACATCGTATAATCGTGCATTGATATAATTATACGTGTTGTTAATTTCTAGCGTGCGTTACAGAGTCAAGGAGTGGTGTATTCCCATGAGAAATTTTCAATGTCTCTAATGACTACACTTCCCACTCCCTTCCTCACCCCTTCCCCCATGAACCAAGTCAAAAATGGCACACACACTGACAGGTTCCCCGTCATTTCTTGGAAGGAGCATTTGCCCCATGGTTTCCATGGTGTTTGTGTTGGTGAGCACTGAACAATTTAGCCCGGCTAATTAAACGCCAGTCCAGCAGATGGATCATAATAGGTTTGGAGTAAATATACTTTGATAAGCAGCAGAACATGGAAAAGAGAAAGCAGATGAAGCTAAACCGCGTTGAAAAAGGATCAGAACATTGTGTTTGATCGATGAGAGGGATTTCTCTTTCTGAATCGCAATAGACAAATGGCTCCTTAAGTTATAGCATTGCATTGTATTGTATTGATTTGTATTGCATTTTATTGCATTGCATTGTATTGTATCACTTTGTATTGCATTGTATTTTATATTATTTTATTGTATTCTATTGTATTGCATTGTATTTTATTGCGTTGTGCTGCATTGCATTTAATGACATTGTATTGTATTGTATCACATTGCATTCTATTGTAGAGGGGATAGATGACTGGTAACACTCTGGCCTGAAGAGCACTAGATCTTGAAAAGTCGTGGTTCGATACCCGTAAGCTCCCTCTAGCTCGACTCAGCTTTCCACTCCCTAGGGGCAGCAGTAAAATCAGCGGGCGCATCACAGGCTGCCAAGACGTGTGTTAACTAAGATCTTGATAATTGTACCGTCGTGTTTCAATGTAACTTACTGCCCTTTGTCAGTGACCTTATCAATAAATACGAATATTATTAATTTTGTTATTTATTATTATTCCGTTGTATGGCATTTCACTGTATTGTATCATAAACCAGCTGATCTCATACTTATAAGATTTATAAGTTTGGAGCATAAATTCGAGATCTGCTTTTGTCAGTGATGATAATATAAAATCATGTCTTTTCCTGTTTCTCAGACGCCATTTCCTGCCTTTTCTTGCTCTAACACATCCATGGGCGTCCGCAGGATTTTTTTAGGGGGGCGCAAAAGTTTTTAGGAGGGGCAAAAAATTTTGGGAGGAGCTAAATGACGCGTTTGCACAGAATAAATGTGCACAGAAAATAATGAATGATGATCAAGGACTTCACCTAAATAATTAAGTGCTTCTTCGCATTGGAAATTGTGTTGGAACTGTTGTAGTAATAATAATAAACAAAAGATTTTATTTTTAGAAAATATTTTGCAAAATCCAGTGGGGGCGCAAATGCGTCCCCTTGCGTCCCCCTCCGGACGCCCATGAACACATCACCAACGTCGCACACATTACAAGTTTATTACGGGCACAAGGTCACACAGCAGTCCGTCCATCAGTCTGTCTATCTCTCTGAATGTCTCTATGTCTGCCTCTTTGCCTGTCTATTTGCCTGTCTGTCTCACTGTTTGTATTTCTCTCATTCCCTCTGTGTGCGTCACTTTGTGTTTCTCTTTGTCCTTGTCTCTCTTTCTCGCTCTCTGTCTCTATGTTTGGTTCTCTGTATATGTATATGTCTCTGACTCTCTCTCTCTGTCAGCCTCTCTGTCTATCTCTGTCTGATTCTGTCTTTCTATGTCTGCATCACTCTTTCTCTGTGTTTGTGTCTCCCTGTGTTTCTCTGTGTCTCTTTTTCTCTCTGTTTTCTGTATGTCTCTCTGTTTTTGTGTCTCTGTCTGTCTGTCTGTCTGTCTGTCTGTCTGTCTGTCTGTCTGTCTATCTCTTACATTTTCCAAATTGCTTATCCTCCATATGCAACCTCTCTGCCTAACTGATGATGAGCATGATAACAGTAAAAAATTCAAAATAATAATAACAAAAAATGATAATAATAACAATAATAATAATAGAAAGTTTTTCTATTCTATGGATTTTGTTAATTTTTGGGTCGTTTTAGATATCTCGGGTTAAAATAATAATAATAATAAAATAAAAAAATAATAATAATAATTAATAATAATAATAATAATAATAATAATAATAATAATTGCTGGTTTATAGGTAGACCTAGCTGTCTGAAAACAGTCAATTTAGTTATTCTGCATATGAGTTTTTTGGCTTCATGAGGAAATAAATTTGTCTATAATAATAATAATACTAATAATAATACTAATAATGATAATAATAATAATAATAATAATAAATTAATTACTTAATCAGTTAATTAATAAATTAATAATAGTAATAAATTAATTACTTCATTAGTATAATTAATTAATTAATTAATAATAATAATAAATTAATTACTTAATTAGTCAATTAATTAATAATAATAATAATAATAATAATAATAATAATAATAATAATAATAATAATAATAATAATAATAATAATAGTGATGGTGATTTTTGTTTTCACCGGATAATTTTTTAATTGATGAGTCATCTGAGGTTATAAAGAACAATAATAGCCAATAGCCATGTATAATAATAATAATAATAATAATAATAATAATAATAATAATAATAATAATAATAATAATAATAATAATAATAATAATAATAATAATAGCCATGTATGTTACTAATTGCCATTAACGTTAATATATGTTAATATATGACGTTAAACATGGCTTTCAATTTAAGACATAATTATTACTTAATTATAAATTAATTATAAATTATAATTAACAGAAAGCAGCTGTCTCTTTCGTGCAGTGCACGGCTCTCAAACAGTCGTGGGATCCATCGTTCCGTGTGTGAGCATCATTTCTTCATACTCAAATGTAAGCTGGGTCAATGAGTCAAAGAGCGAATCGTTGAGTGGCTTCAACATTCTGCTTCATTTTATAAACAGTCTCAGTTGGAAAGTGTTGGCGCTGCAACTCGCTACGAAGAGCACTGAAAAGGCACAAATTGAAATCCAACTGTGGTAGGTATGCAGCGTAATGTAATGAAACAAAGCAGTTATATAGCGCCCTCAAAGCAATTCCCCAAAGCTCTCCATGTTGATCGGAACAAGTGTGTGTGACTTAAGGTAAACAGAAAATGTGAACTGCGCTTAAATAATTCTAACATTAGAAGATTGTATGTACTTGAATGCAGGTATGTATGCATGTGTTACTGTGCGTACGTGTGTACGCTGTGTGTTTGTATATATGTGTACGTATGTATGTGTCTATATATGTAGGCTTATGTATGTATGTACATATGTATGTATGTATGCATGCATGCGTGTATGTATGTTTGTTTATGTTGGAATGTTTGTATGCATGCATTTATGTATTCATGTATGTATTCATGCATACATACATATATATGTATTATGTATGTTTGTAATTATGTATGTTTGTATGAATGTATGTATTCATGAATGTATGTATTCATGCCCTCACATAAGCATTAAGTCCGTCACTTTATATCTTGACCCCTCTAGTCTTGACTCATTTGCGGTCTATCCAACTAAACTTTTGAAAATACTTTGATTGATTGATTGAATTGATTGATTGAATTTTTTATTGAAGCACCAAACAACAGACAAATCAAATTATGACAGTTTCGCCTATAGCATTACAAGTGCTGACGTCAAAAGGGTAATCCAAAAGGGTCAAAAGTCCCGCTACAGCCTGGATTATCCTCTCACATAAACATTTTACAGGCGGCCTGTTCAACACACAACTTCATGATAATTTCAAACAACATTTCAAGTCATATGCGAAAAATCTAAATAGTGCAGTGCAAGGTAAAAAACAGTAACAAACCATAGAAACAATTAAATCTGTGAGGACAGTAGGTAGCGTTTCAACTGTACTTTAAATAAACCAAGGACAGGAGCTTGAATCAGGTCTTGTGGGAGAGTGTTCCAAAGCACTGGGCCAGAGCATTTTATTGAAAACTGCATGACCTTTGTATGAGCTGCATGACTTCGATACTTCTGTGAAAATCTTGTACTGTAGCTGTGTAGTGATATACCTTGACAGAAGTAGTTATCAAAACTTAATGGTAGCAGTTTATAGTGATAACAATACATGAATAGACGAATTTGATACCTAGTAATGTTCTCTTGGCGTAATATATTGTATGCATGGAATACACGCTTAGTGCTGGCAAACCATGGTAGCATATGAACAATTCGCAGTGCGCGTTTCTGAAGAGTTTTCAATGACTTAAGACGAGAAGCATAATTACATCCCCAAGATATGCTACAGTATGACAAATAGGGGAATATTAGAGAATAATACAATCCTTGTACGGTGTACTTAGGTAAACAGTGACGGATACGTGACAGTATGCTGATATTTTTTGCAATTTTCCTAGATATGTGTGCAATATGCTCACACCAGGTTAAATGCTGGTCTATGTATACACCAAGGAACTTGGATGATGCTGTCTGCACAATTTCCTTGCCATCAATCTCAAGTTTTAGATTCGACATTGAAACAAATTTACGATGAGAACGAAACAAGATGTAGCTGGTTTTACTTAAGTGCAAAGAAAGCTTGTTTGCTATAAACCATGATGCTATTATTTTCAGTTCACGATTTTCTCGCTCAATGAGAGAGGTAATTGATTTGTCAGACATGAATGCATTTGTATCATCAGCAAACAAAACAAAGTGAAACTGATCAGAGGTCTGTGATAAATCATTTACATATATTAAGAACAGTGGAGGTCCTAATATAGAACCCTGCGGTACACCACAACTAAGGGCCTTTATGTCAGAACTACATCCATCATAACAAACAAACTGCGACCTGAAATTTAAGTAATTGGAAAACCACTGTAGCACTATACCCCTAATGCCATAGTGTTCTAACTTTTTGAGCAAAATCTGATGATTCACAGTGTCAAATGCTTTTGACAGATCAAAAAAGATTCCTAGTGAGAATTCATTCCGGTCAATAGCTTCTGAGATTTTTCCTTGCATATCCAGAAGGGCCATGAAAGTGGAATGTCCCTTTTGGAATCCGTACTGGTGCACTGATAGCAAGTTCAATTTAGTAAAGTAATCCATTAGCCTATTATGCATTAGTTTTTCAAAATATTTGGAGAAGTAGGGAAGGACTGAAATAGGTCTATAGTTATTAATTTTATTTTTAGTACCAGATTTGAACAGAGGAATGATCTTGACAGTTTTTATATCAATCGGAACAACTCCATTGCTAAAGGAACTATTTATAATTTCAGATAACAGAGGGGCTACAGCCTGGATAGTAGGGTGGTTCACAGATACATGGTAAAAAATAAAGTTCAAGCTACAAACCAGGACACCCTCTCAGTTTTTTAGACCTATCAATAGTATTATTGAGACAAAATTTCAGCTTCTTATTCCAACTAGAAGACGATGCTCACGGACTGTGTTACTTTGTCATATACTGATAAATAGACATTAATTGCAGAAATGAATGTGTTGAGCATACAAATGCATTTTATTTCAAGATAGATAAAATATTACTGTAATTTGACAACATATTTGATACAAGACCAGTTAGCCAGATGGAACTGTAAAATTTCAGTAGGTTTAATGAGTTGGAAATGTTCAAAAATGTCAAAAAACATCGTCCAATCCATGAATATCGAATGTCGATTGTTCTTGTTTTATAATTTCAACACCCGTTACCGTTTTTGACTCTAGAAACTGCAAGGCTTTGCAAGCACTGCATCAACAGCAGACTCAACATCGTGTGAGAACAGCTTTCCTATTTGCCTTGACCACTTGGAGAAGATAGTACTGCTTTTCTTCTTCATCATTGGTGATGAATCGGTAGAATTCATCGAACAACTTCACACCCTCTCAGCCGCGTCATTCACCACTCTCAACTGCTGAATTATCTCTCTACCTTGCTTGTAATCCTCATTTCTCTAGTGGAAGTGTAAGAAAGAAATCACTCATCTTCAGGTATGACAGTAGTGTCAATGCTCACTGGTTTGTAAAATCACCCAAAACCCCTCCTTCAGTACCGTAGCATCAGCTCTCACCTCCTTTCATCAGGCTTTGCAGTCATTCTGTCGACAATCTTCATTTTATCTGTTTTAGGAAGTTGGTCTGAAAACAGTCAGAGACCTACAGCCTCATCTGAAAGGTACCACAACTTAGTGTTTTTCTAGGACCTTCCTGGCAGCAATGCTGATCTCACAGTCAATAGACTCGTATTGTCCTAGACCAATCCAAAGTGACAGATCTTGTTCTGGAGCTTCAGCAGCAAGGGGCCTTTGTCCATGCCTTTGCGTAAACAGGACAACAAAGTTCAAAAATCAATTAATCTGAGTTTCTTCTTGAATACATCAGGTTGATCGCGAAAAAGGAAGATTTTGATTGCATACAGTAACTTGGCCATCCAATGTCCATGGTGAATTGACCCAGAGGTTCTCCAGTGAATTACTGAAAGGTGACGTCCAAGGACAACCACTGTTAGCTCAATGAGCTCTTGGTAGTTGTCTCTGATCTCTGAATCGGACTTTCTTTCAGCAAACTCCTTGAGAAAACTGATGCTGTTTCATGGGGGCTTCAGTGCCGGATATGACTTCCAGTCCTCGGAAGTTGACACGTGTCACACCTTCCCAGCAGATTTAAATCTCTTGAAGATTGGGATTTATGGTGAACAGATGGACTGCAGCACAAGGTGACTACTTTGGCCAAAAAATCAATTCCTTTTCGTGATGACGGCAGGCCAACCACAGGAGCTCTCAGCCTATTTGTCTTCCAGCAGAACTCACACTGCGTTGAAATACACAGTGTTGACAGACATTGTATCAAAGCTCAAAGCTTGAACTTTGTCAACTGTGAGTTTTCACAACTTCAGATGAATATGAATGACCATGAATTCATTGTATCCTGTCCAGAAGGCTAATTTGGGCACAAAGAGGAGCTTATCAACACCACCACCTGAAACCAGCACTGGCAGGCGGTCGACATTTCCTGCTCCAGTGTAGTACCAGTGGCTAATCTGGTACAAATTCAGATCTTACAGTTTCAGCATGCTGTGTCCTGACTTTCTTACGCACTCTGTGGATGGTTCAAAGTGGCAGGGCAGAAGGATCACAGCCAAGCGCTGCAGCAATTGTAATGTAAAAATTCACTTCTGAAAACATGTCCGCCAAAAACACAGGAAGTGGGCACCATGACCTTCAACAAGAACTGTACACTTTTTATTCCAAGTACCAGTAAGTGAGTAAGTATGATAACACAACAGAAACTATTTCAAGCTCATCTCCATGAGAAATGTTGACCAAGTTATACGGCATCCAGATTTACAGCAAATACTACTACATGGTAATATTTAAATGTCATTGAGCACCGTCTTCTAGTTGGAACAGGAAGCTGAAATTTTGTCTCAATAATACTACTGACAGGACTAAAAAACTGAGAGGGTGTCCTGGCTTCTAGCTTGAACTTTATTTTTGTGGACCACCCTACTGGATAGTGTCCTTTGCTATATGTGGTTTAATATTATCTATTCCACTACTGTATGATGATCGAAGTTGCTTGGAGACTTCAACAATTTCCTGCGGGGAGGTCATAGTAATTGCAAATGAGGATGAGCAGGAGTTACTTAAGAATTTATTAAACGAAATTTTGTTTTCTGTAATCGCCGAAGCCAGTGTTGGACCAACATTTATAAAATAGTCATTGAATTTATTGGCTATTTTTGACCGATCAGTAGTTTCAACATCGTCTATTATAAACAGCTTCGAATCCAATGAATGGTCTCCATTATTTAAGATACTTCGAACTATCTTCCAAGTTTTTTGAAGGTTATTTTCACAATTTTGAAATTTTTCCGCATAGTACATCTTTTCTGCTAAAAGTCTGAGCGTTTTGAATTTATTTCGATAAGTTGTAAAGGTCAGTTTATTTGCTGCAGTTGGATTTTTTTAGGTATTTAGAGTATAGCCGAGATTTCTTATTACATGACTTAAGGAGGGCACTTGTCATCCATGGTTGCTTAAATCTGGAGCAATTTTTTCCATTAATTACTTGTGTATGCTGCAGTGGAAATGCCTTATCGTACAAGTGAGTGTACCTTTCAATAAACCGTGAGTAGGCCCCAGAAGGGTCATTGCTTTTACAGGCCTTTGTTACATCTGTCCAATCTGCATTGGTCAGTGATGCTTGAAATTGTGCTATAGCCATATTATTCACAAGCCTCCTGCTGGTAGTGAGAGGGCTGGCGTGCTTCAGGGGATGGAGATCAGCACAGAACATAACTGTCAAATGATCTGATAAGTCATTCACCAAAATGAATGATTCTTGCCTGCTAGAAAGAAAATTTACAAAAATATTATCAATGAGACTGGCTGAGAATGGTGTAATTCTGGTTGGCCGAAGTATTGCAGGCATTAACTGGTATGAAGTCATGATATCAAAAAATGCGCGGGTGGACGAATGTGCATCAATTTTAAGAAGATCAATGTTGAAATCTCCAGTTAGTATTACATTACTACTAAAACCATTTAACTTTGAAAGCATGCAATCAATGTCAGTGTTAAAGTCATCCACAGAGTGTCCAGATGGGCGATACACAACACCAGCTATGATGTCTTTTCTTTTGTCCTGGTGCAACTTTATGAACATGGATTCAAAAGTGTTGTGCCCCGCCCGTGTCCAGTCTGCCTCAATTTCCTCGTAGGAGATATTTTCTTTTATAAAAAATCCAACACCCCCACCCCTAAAACCCTCTCTGCATCTGGATACAAAGCTGTAACCTGTAACCACCACACCAGGCACAAGATCAGAGTTCAACCATGTTTCCGAAACAGCTACAACAGTTGCATTTGTTTGTTCAACTAGCAATTGAATATCAGACAATTTATAAAACAAGCTCCTGCAGTTCAAGTGAATTAAAGAAAAGTTATCCTTATGATACAGCTGTGAAACAGATGATGCAACCTGTTCCATATCTAGATACCGACCTGAATGGTGCCAAGCATTATTATAGAAATTAAAGTCTGCATCAACATTAGGATCATTCAACAATGCACGTCCTTCCTCATAGTGTTCTGTGGGATTAAATAACAACTGTTTCACATTCTCAGATATAACCACAGAAGTGCACACAGATGAAGAGGCTGTACATATAAAGTCCTGTTCATCCTCAATACAGTGAAATGGAAAAATAGATAATGTTCATGACTGACAGCACCAGTTTGACCCTGGTGCAGCATAATCAAGACCTGTGCAAGTCAGATGGCACCATGAGCCACACAAAGTGCATTGGATTGTTTTTTGTGCAGTTTTAACCAGTTTTTTACAATATGAACATGAGTTTTGAGACATAATTGCATTAAAGAATGGACATAGTAACCAAGCAGTGACATGCTGAAACCAGTTTGACGTTATATAGGAAGACAGAAAGGTGGATTAATATTTCTTCAATTCCTCCAATGAGTTAATCTTCAAAGGCTTCTCACCCAAAGACATTGTCCTTTTGATGAAGACAATTCCACCAGTTGTCCATGTTCCTGCGATTTTCTTATTTCTTAGCAAGCAACGAGCTTCCGAGAAGATTTCTGCATTTTTTGGTGAGATTTTCATTTATGAAGACGGGTGGAGATGATGACTGGCCACGTAGCTTCCGTCGGGCGTAGTAGATATTATCCCTTACACGTCGGGAAGTGAACCGTACAATAACAGAACGAACTTTATCGCCCTTTCCTCGAGGCAGCCGGTGTGCCGTCGAGATATCCGCAGGAGTCACTTCAATGCCGAGGGACTCCTTGCAGAGGTTGATGATGACTTCCTCTGAGCGGTGGTGACTTTCGGTGATTGCCCGATTTTGGCTTGTGGCCACAGTAGATCCAGAGACAGCATACATGACTTTACTTACAGCCATTCGAAGATACTTGGCCGCCATTTTGTCCGCCATTTTGTTTTTTGGCAGTGCTACATATGTATATTTAGTTTCGTCGCATTCCTTGACCCCGAAAATATTAATTTAGACTCTAAAATCATGTTTCCATCACATACATGACCTTACTTACAGCCATTCGAAGATATTTGGCCACCATTTTGGCCGCCATCTTGTTTTACCATGGAACCGCTAAAAATCCAGCTTGCTAACCGCGATTTTCGTTTTCAGCAGGGTCAAATTAGTCTAAAAACACCTGTTAGCAAATTGTTACATGATTTGCTTCTGTAAATTTGAGCAAATTGTGTACATTTGAGTCATTCATTCTCCATTGGCGGCCATCTTTTTTGGCGCCAAAATTTGACCTTTTCCCGTGGTCCGATTTTGGTAAACTTTTAGCATGTTCATCTCCAGACCTAATGCATCCGAAAATCATCATAAAACGTTTTCTTGCAATTTGTTTAGGGTTCATCACTTTTTTTTCTTACTTTGACCCTACGATATATCGAGAAAAGAAATATCCTTTGTACAACCCCGCATGGTTTCAACCAGGCCACTCTACAATGATGCCTTACTAAATATCCAAGACAACATATCTGCCACTATTGATCGCAACGAATAGTCCCTAAGTGACTTTATAGATATTGCCAAAGCCATTGATGCGGTTAACACGATATATTATTACTTAAATTGACAGCATGGGCACACGTAAGATGGCTGGTTCCGTAGATATTTAATTAATACATGTAGATACCAGCAGATGTTCTGTAGTGGTTCCCTTTTATACTCTAAGACTTGTCAGATACATGTATGGTGTACCAGTGCCAGAAGGTTCAATTCTTGGTCTTTTACTCTTTTTACTTTCTATAAATGACCTCCTAATGCCTCTATTGCACGTAACTTAAAGTTCATGTTATCATGTAAATTGTGTAATAGTTTAAAGACTGGTGAATAATAAAAGAATTTTGATTTGATTGAATTTGAATGCTCACTCCTTCTACACAACCTATTATTTGCGGATGACGCCTCTCACAGATCTTAAGATAAACTATTCCGACTGATGAACCACGAAATGGTAAAAGTAAACGATTGGTTTGTAGTAAATAAATTGTCCCTAAATGCAACTAAAACAAGTTATATCCTACTTAATTCTCATCGTAAACGACCACCTCTAACAAATGAAATACTTACAATAAACAATACCCCTTTCCCCAAGTTTTCTCTGCTAAGTTTCTTGCCGTCTACAAAGATCAGTGTCTTACGTGGGCTGATCATATTAATAATATATCATCCAAAATTGCAAAAAAAACATAGGACATTTGTAGCATCGCCTACCTCTTACCCAAAAAAACATTCTCATAAGCCTGTACTACTCAATTATTAACCCCTACTTAACTTATTGTAACATGATACGGGCATCAAATTTTCCAACTGGACTAAAACACCAACACTACCTATCCTTCAAAAGAGAGCCCTTTGTAATATTGCTAACTGTTCCTATCACTTCCCAACTGACCTCATAAAACAAGCAAACGCGTATTTTGAAGATCGAGCAGATAAAAGCCCTACAAACCAATGTACAAATATGCAAATAGGCAATTACCGTCAGCTTTCAATAATTACTTTGCCTTGGTATCTTAAAGCAATCCTTATAGTACTAGAGTATATGCCCGTCATACATGACGGGTTGTCTCTGTTTCGTGAACGCGACAATGCAACCTAATGCTGGCCATGTGGGTTAGGAGGGCCCGTGTGCCTGCATTTGCCCGATGCAGGCCCTGCGCCTGCATCGGGCTCACCCGATAACATCCCGTGCCCATGCATCAGGCTCGTCCGATGCACATTCCAGACATTCCATTAGTATTTATCTTACGATGGACACATAGAGCTGGGAAATTATATAAGAGATGCGCACCTCCAATAACTACACCCCTAGGCTATATATTCCCGAACCGCAAATTCTCGATTAGAAGTGCCGGCCCCAATAGTTGGAATAGAGTCCCTGCCTACATAAAATGTTCGACTAATGTTTATCTCGCTAAGCGTCGACTCCGTGATTACTTGGTGGCATATTTAATTATCTAATGTGCGTGCACTAGTTAACTAGTTAAGATTTATTGATTCCATGTGCAATTGACCAAACCAGCCGCGGTACTGTCACAAATGTAAGGGTGGCCCTGCTAAGCGGGACCCTGGTTTATTTGAGGGGTTTTCCCTGTTGCTCACGGGTAATCTCATTTTATACGCTTGTAACATACTTGAAATGTTTGATGTTGGTTGATGGGACCAATAAAATTTATGGCTATGGTTGTGGTTATTTGTGCAAGCACGCATGTATGTATAGAGACCTTTGTATGTGTTCGTATGAATATTTGTATGTATGCATGCAGTTACGCATGCATGTATATGTAAGTTTAAACTACCGTATAGATAGCATTCAAAGACCGACCATCTTCATTCTATGTAGTTGACCTTGAACCAGACCATTGGATTCTCTGAAGGTGGTGAATGGTCGGGCAATGGCTTCAAACACACGCCATTTTCGTCCACAGCCAGAAAATGGTCTACAACATCAAATGCGTGGAATGTTAAGTGGAACGCTTTAGCAATGTGCTTTATAAACGCCTGATAACACATCAGTTGATGGTTTCCGTTTAAAGATAACGCTTTTCTGAGCTACTCTAAGATGCGCTATATTAAGTCTCCTCAGACATTCTCACAACACACATACATTACATACCCACATACACACATACATGCATATTACTGTATTGCAGCGTTTCCCAAAGTGGGTTCCGCGGGACCCAAGGGTTCCGCGAAGTTAGCACAAGGGTTCCGCGAAAAGTTGCAATTTAAAAGAATTTTCATTAAGAAATTTCATGGGAATAAAACATTCCAAGCAGTTTTTAAAAGGTACACAACATTTTTATAAAAGTTTAAAACTGCCGCCAGTCGTCTCTTTTGTATGTTGCCCCCATTGAGCGATACTCCGGAATTTCAATGCCCTTTATGGATTCCTTGGCTATCCAGTAATTATATAGAATTTTAGATTATAGAGTTCACTGCAGGGACCTATGTAGGTCAGAGCTGCAAGTCTCAAAAGGGACGTAGCCATCTTTGTTATCGTTCCTCGACGAAACGAATCCGAAAATGATTTAACGCAAAAGTTTTAAAAGAGTACAGCTGAGTCTGATATTTGTACAACAGTAGGCCTATTAGCAATTAATTTTTTCATTTGCTGGTATAAAAATCTGACCAAAAGCGTTAGCTCAAGGAAGGAAATTAAAGGGTTCTGGGCTTATGTTCAAACTAGTGTATGAAACTTCCCCGCCTCCAACAGGGTCGCTACTCCGTGTTGTTTGGATAAAGCGGGGTTTTCTTCTTCGCAAGTTTAATTGAATTTGGATCTCCGGTTCCATCGAATCGCCTGCAAAATGGTCGTCTAGGGGTTCGACACCATCCGCTGTCTTCACCCTCTCCTGCAGACATTCGCTCCTCCTGGGCTAAGGAGCATCAACACTGAAGTCCCGAATACTCACCTCCTCACTCACTAACAACCTTATCTCAACCTTGACGGGTGCATTCCGAGGCTCACAGGCGCGGTATAAGTTAATCTATCTCACACTCGATAAGAGTGCGTTGGGTTCGACTGTTCACTTGCGGAATTACTCTTTATAATTATGTCCTAATACTCGATCTTAGGCGGTGAAGATTTAATTCGGGCCATTAGTTTCGGTTACCTGACCTTCCTCACTTCCCTATCTCAATACGTTCTTCTGCTTCTAGATAACTAAGTTTAGACGAAGACATGATTTATTATGCTATTTCTATTGTATTATTCAAAGAAGTCAGATTACAAGTTACATAAACCAGGCGAATCAAAATAATCAAGCTAACAACGACAAAATGATAATCAAGAAGACATTAACATACGCTTACTTATTTGAATGGTGGGTGGAAAACCCAGGCTTAACTAAACAACGGGGAATACCCACGGGATTTCCTGCGCTAATCAATACTTACGCTGCGACTCGCTTTCCACAGCGTCTTCGTCGTCAATTCCTTCGTCTCCAACGACAAAGGAAAGAAGGTACAATACACCGTCCTCATGAATGCGTCTTTCTCTGCAGCTCAGAGAATATCTCGATTCCAGCAGCCCGGAATTCATCGGCGGTTAGACCAGATGAAACAACGCGAATCCTTCGTCTCCAACGCATCCATCCATCCACGGCATATTTCTTCCGACTCCAGCATCTCGGGTTCGATCCAGAAGACGAATCCCTTTCGCGAGTCCTCCTTCTTGCAGGCGACAATGTCCTCTCGACTCCGGCAGCCCTCGGGTTCGATCCAGAAGACGAAACCATCTGCGAGTCCTCTCTCTCCGGGGTGACAAAGCACTTCCGATTCCCGTTCGATTCTCCGCGTCAGTTGCAGATCTTCATCCTGGCCATCTCTCTTGTTCATCGGCCTCGTCTCAAACCGATGGGCGTCTGGTGTCCGATCGCAACGAATTCTGATCAGCATTGGGTTTTTAAAGGCTGAATTCCTTCAGATTCGAGGCATAACAACAGCTGTCTCCCTGTTTCGATTCAGCCAATCAGCGTCGAGCCATCCTGGTTACGGGGTAAATTCCCCTAAGTATTCCAGCCTGGCAGCTGATTTTTCTCAGTCAATCAGCTTCGGTCCATCCCCTAATGAATAAACCCCTAATTACACCAACTCCATCAACTGCGTTGTTCCTGCTTACCCACCAATGTACATCGTTCTTCTCTTTCTTTAGTCAACGCCCATTCCCTCCAATCTTCCTTGTACAAGGGGTCCTACATCCTACCCCTTATGTCAATCATTTCCTCGGCGGATGCGCTGTTGAAGTCTTCACCTCATCAACAACATTTTAGAAAGACTTCGTATTATAACAAACAAAGAAATGGCTGCTACCCTTGTAAAGTAATCCTACGTTTTACATTACTCCTTGCAAGGAAGTTCTACTTTCTTACACTAGTAGGCCCTAATATGGACTGTTTTCCAACATCATATCAGTTTTTAGTTGAAAAGAATTGTGTTCTTAGCCAAAACATTCGTTCAAAAATTGCAGATAGGCTAATAGGCTAAGCTTATAACAACCTGGAAGCGAACTTGGTTAAGTACTTTCCTCCCATGAAGGGTGATATTAATTGGATTCGAAACCCATTCAAAGTAGCCGAAAACCAGCAAACTTTTCAATAAAATTATGAACTTCTTATAGAGACAACGTCGGACTCGCAATATATGAAGCAGACTTTCACTTTCATTGATCTGTTTGTGGTGCGGGCCAATTGAAGGACACCACACTGTCACGAAATGTGCAGTTAGTGTGCTTGTGCCATTTGCCACAACGCATTTACAAGTGCGAAACTGGATTCTCATAGTAGGCTATACGGCAACAAAAACCAAATATAGAAAATGACTAAATAACATGGTCTAAATAACATGGTACCACAGTTCCTGACATAAGAATCCAACTTTCTAGCATTAAAAAAATATAAAAAATTGGCACGAGAAAAAACAAAAATCACTACACATATTAAAAATTCATGAACTCCCGATATTGTGCTCCATAAGTCTTGGTCTTAAAAACTGTACACTTTAACATTTGATATGAGAAAATAAATTGTTTTTAAAAACTCCTTATATGGGTGTGTGTTTAGTTAGGCCTATATTAGTATGCTTCTCAGACGCCACATGTGCCTCAATACGTTTAGTTCAGGTTGGGGTTCCGCCATAATATAAAATGACAAGGGTTCCCTGGCCAAAAAAAGTTTGGGAAACGCTGCTGTATTGTATTGCATTGTATCTAGAAATTTATAAAGCGCCTCTCCCAGAATAACTAATCAGATGCGCTCTCAGCACAGAAGCTCCGTGGAAACAGAAGTGCCTTTAGGGAACGCGAGCCCGACGAGGAAAAGCCAATCAAATAGACATATATACAGTATATACATATCAAGACATAGTCAAATAGACACGCATACTTACATACTTACAAACATCCATTCCACGCATATATGCACACCTGTATATATACATAGACGGCCTACTAAATACGACGATACTGTGTCATAATGAATACGATTAGCATCGCTCTTGTCCGTTATCCAGGCTTCTGACAAATTGATCAACTTCTGGTGGTCCTCGATGGACAGGTGGCATACTGAGATGGGAATCCTTTCTTAGAGGTATCATGGACGGAAGAATTGAGGGGAAAAGAATGAGAGGAAGACTTAGACGGATGCTGGTTAGGGTGCTCCAAAAAAATAAAAGTTGAAAATTCATTTCTCCCCGGACATTTTCCCATGCGTCTCATACAGATGAGTCTAAAAATCCAAATTTTAGGTTCTTAAATTAAGGTTAAGCCTTGCCACCAGCACGATGAAGTTTTAACAATAACCCTGTTACGCCGTTATAAGAGTTTCCATAGTGATATCTGGAAGTCTGCGTCGATGAGCTTCAATCACCTGCAGCATAAACTGTCTTTGTCTTTTGTGATTGCATTTGCAAAGTCTTTTATCAGTTTCATCGCTCTTTCAGACATATCATTCACCACTTTTATATGACGAACAAACATGGCTGCTTGCCAACTCCAACTCCCTGAGTAGGATGATCGCAATTTCATATCCAAAATTCAATATAAATAGAAGAACTGATTAACCAACAAAGTATAATTGCCTACTAATCTAGAATTACTATGTACCGAACTGAAATATTCCGTATATTAAACTGTATCAGATACAGATAGTCAAGTCAAGGTATCTTCTCAGACGACAAATGCTTCCCTTCTTTCTGTTGTGGCATATTTACATAATTATTATTTTTATATAAATCTCGTAGACCGAGCTCATTTTCGATGACAGTATATTATTGTATCTATCTTAACTCTGTAACAAGTTGCGCACATGTCAGATTGGTTATAATAAACGAAACTGATTGATTGACTGATTGATTGGAAATCGTCAACAGTTTTCCACTGTGCTGGTGGTAAGCTGAGCCAGTCACTTTCAATATTAAGTAGGTGGAACATAAGCGATGACTTTTTTGTCAATGATTCAAATGAATCAGTTTTGTGGGTGCATTCAATTGTCGAAATACTGGAATTTCAATTTCCAGTGGTTGTGTTTGTCTCATTTTCAGAAGTTGTAATGTTATATTGTTAGGAGCAATTGCTCTTAGGCGTTTCACCTGAATGAGACGGGCATGCAAAATCGCCATCAGATTCTTCTGATTGTGAGTCAGAAGCATGTTCCGGGATTAAGTTAAGTGGGTCTGGCAGTAGATCTTCTGCATTGCTAAAAGATGCCGAAGCGCAGATCTTTCTCTTCTGTCGCTTCTCTGACCAATTCGGAAGAGTCTCTCAGCATTTTATTTTCTACTTTTTTTTAGCCTTTATCCTCGGATGCCATGTGTACAGTGTTCTGTTCTTGCAGGGCTGCCAGAAATGCCACATATCTTCATCTGTCTGTTGCTGGCTGCGTAGGCGGTCATTTATAATCTTCTTTTGAGCATCTTGGTGTGCAGTATTAAAGTAGTTAGAACTTCAGTTCTTCAATAAACTTAATTTCTTTTTCTTGATTTCATGTGAAACTCTTTCGCTTCTGGATGAATCGATAATTCTCGTAGAGATCCCGAATCTTGACCTTGACCTTGTCCTTTCGTTGTATGACAATTCCAGCCTTACCCCATTCTTTATGCACTGCTGCTAGTACTTTCTCTGCAATCGGTCCATTCAAATTTAGGGCCTACATGTTTTTCTTACTCCATTGGACCATTTTTCAGATGAAAGAACAAACACAGAGCATCTCCTTCTGTAGGAATTCTGTTGGCTGGCAATTGACCTCCCAACAAGTCATCGAACTTCATCATCACTTCTTAAACTGGTCTACCTATGTTCAGTTGTTCACTAAACAAATGAAGATTCAGGGCACTCAAAATTCTATATAATAAATATCGCCAAGCACATAAAATAGTTCACAAAAGAAGTTAATCATCATGAAAATAATTACGTTTTCCTCCATGTTATTGCCGATTTTAAGCAAATTCACATATTTTCACATATAACATTTTTGTGCCGGTGGCAAGGCTTAACCTTTTTCAGTTGGTCTGAAAATTTGTACAGTTGAACAAAGTGATAAATGGAATGGGAAAATCGCCAGGGAGCAGTATTTTTAGGAAATTTTTGGAAACCCATTGTATTCTGGAGCACCCTAATGCTGGTGGATTGGATGATGGTAGATGGATACAGCAAACTGAACGATGTAGCCCAGCATCCAGAGGAGTGACGCCGTTATGTGCCACATAACACCACACTTTCATTCTTATTACAACGCACTTTTGTATAGCCTTACGGTAATAGAGGGTTGCTCGATAGTGTAGTGGTTAGCGTGCTGGACTGTAAATGGAGAGGTCGTGGATTCAAATCCCCGCCAGGGCAGAAATTTGGTTCGAGATTTCTGCTCCACCTGTACCCCCTACCCAAATCAACTGTAATGAGTACACTGACCGTACATTGTCGGTGGGGAGATGAGATGGCGAGCGAGAGTACTGGTCACCCGCCCTCATATGCCGAGGCTAAGTAAATGAAGTCGGTAACACTTCATACCAATGGGTCCCTCAGGGACAGCCTAACGGACTGCTCTTCTTCTATTCCTTTTCTAATAGAGAAGAATGTAGCAGTAAGCAGCATCTTTGTTTCTCAGTACAACAAAGTTTAAGCTTTAGTTTAGTGAATTATGATGCTTGAATGCGATTTCACTGGACTGACCCTTGACATCAAGATAAGGCTGCTTAAGAAATAATTAGATGAAATCAGATAAGATTGAACTCGATTTGATTTGATTTTATTGGATTTGATTGAATTAGATAAAATCAGATCAGATTAAATTCTATATATAGATTAGATATAATTTAACCGTGAATAATTTCAGTCTTACTTGCGTATTCCGTCGATTCGAAGCAGACGAAGTCACGTGGAAGAGGGCGAATCCTGAAAAACGCCGGTTCCTTATCGTCTGGGATCTCCTTCGGTGATTCCGGAACATCCACTTCCTTCAGACAAACAGAAAAAAACGCCAGATACTCATTTACTCAGATACTCTGCATAAGTGCAACTTATCCTCTCTCTCTCTCTCTCTCGCTCTCTCTGTCTCTGTCTCTGTCTCGGTCTCTGTCTCGGTCTCTGTCTCGGTCTCTCTTTCTCTCAATCTCTCTCTCTCTCTCTCTCTCTCTCTCTCTCTCTCTCTCTCTCTCTCTCTCTCTCTCTCTCTTTCTCTCTCTCTACTCTGCATAAGTGTAACTTATCGCATGTCGACCTGCATAAGTGTAACTTACCGCATGCCGAACTAAATGGCTTCTCTGATGAATAATGACTTCGACTGCTAATTCACTTGAAGCATTATAGAAGTGATTAATAAGACTAGATTAGATTAGGCGATGGTTACAAAAATATTACGTCCAAGACATTAATCTGTATTCTGGTTAACAACTGATGCAATTTTCCTGTAGTCTAATTACTGTCTTATTGATTCCATTGTTTCACACGCGGTGCAATTCTAATTCGAGTTCTTGCTAGTCTCAGTATGTGACCTCTCCGATCGATATCTTCACTCTCTGGTCGTTCTACTCTCCGCTCGGCCGCCAGATGCCTTCTGGTTGTTCCCCGCATGAGCGGGCTACTGGTCAGTGTGGAAGTTTTGCCTACGTTGGCCCCACTAGTCGGAACTGTTTTCCGCAGGAACTCTTTCTCTTCCCCTTTTCCAGAAGCGCCTGACGACCATTTTATTTCCTACTGACTTGGATCGCGAGCGCTTCTGAATAGTTGAGTGACGCTTTTATAAAATTTCGATAACGATTACGATTACTCAAAAGTTGAACTGAATTTTGCAGCTATACATCATTTAAAGCTGTACTTAAGACTCTCCTTCTTTCTCTCTCCCTCACTCTATCTCGGTCTGTCTCTATTTCTATCTGTATATCTTTCTATCCATCTCTCCCTCCCTCCTTCTCTCTCTCCCTCCCTCTATCCCTCTCTCTCTCCGTCTCCCTCCCTCTCTCCAGACGCTGCTCGTAACATAGGCGTTTTCAATTTTACCATGTCTCTTACTGGCTATGTACACTGTACAGTGTACAGCACCTGTAAGGCATCATATGTGCGCTCGTGACATACGCGGAATTAGGCGTTATGTGCAAGGATACCTCTGGCAAATGAAGTGTTTCCAGTTGCCTAGATTACTGCAACTACCTTCGTACTAGTATTGTAGCGGACATGGATGGATTAGAATGTATATTGGGCGCTATAGAAGCGAGAGGTGACTGAGTACAGGGGTTTTGGAATGGGTTAACGAGTGCTTGAGGACCTGTGCCCCTGTGAGGCCTCGGGCCTCTGTGAGGCCTTGTGCCTGGGGTCTGGTGCCCCTGTGAGGCCTCGTGCCTCAGTGAGGCCTCGTGCCCCTGTGAGGCCTCGTGCCTCAGTGAGGCCTCGTGCCTCAGTGAGGACTCGTGCCCCTGTGGGGCCCTGTGCCCCTGTGAGGCCTCCTGACTAGTATAAAAGGGGCCCCGTGCTTTCATGAAGGGAGATGCGATAGAAATTGTAAGAGCGGAGCTCTTGTCCGACGGTGAGGCATCTAGAGAGAAAAAAGACTATAAGTTCGGCAGTTAAATGGAATTAAATGTTTTCTTGTGATGTATCGTAGTAGTTCGAAATAGAAGGCTATTTGTGTTCAACACGTGAAGTGTTTTGGTTTCTGTTTTATACGGAATTACGGAGTTATAGTAGTCTCGGATTATTTTGGATTGGATAATACAAGTCTTCAATCGTCATTCGGTCTTGTCATTTGTTGAGTCGATCGTTTGTAAGAAACTCGTTAAGTCCTTCGACGACATCGGAGGCCTTATCTACGCGTACACGTCCCGGGCCTTCTTAACCACTCGGCTGGCCTTGGAAGTATACGGTATAGAGAGATATACCCCGGCGAAGAGAGAGGTTAATTTCCGCCACACTGGCACCAGAAGTTGGGTATTGAAAGGACGAGGTTTAATTGTCGACCTCGGGACACCGGAAAAGCGATGGAAGACGAGGAGGTGATCATAAGACGAAGACCGCGGGATATCGAGGATCCGGTCTCGGGCACTTCAACTCCTGTGAGAAGACGGCAAACGACGGAGGCCTCGCCAGAACGGAGTCTTTTGGAGGACGATGCCGATGGTGACCTGAGGCCCGATGAACTGAGCGGACGAAAGAGACCAGAAGAACCAATGTCGCCACAGAAATTGCTGGAAGGCATCGGGGGCCTTCTGAAGACGAGACCGATGCAGATGAAACCAGGGAAGTTCGACGGAACAGGATCATTGGAGTATTTCCTGGCTCAATTCGAGGTATGTGCAACACATAACCGATGGTCGGCCTCGGATAGATCGATTTCCTCCGATGTGCATTGGAGAAAACTGCGACTCAGTTGTTATGGGACTTCGGCGCTCGACAGGATGTAACATATGAAGAATTGGTCGGACGTCTCAGACAACGGTATGGCATGGAAGGCCAGGCCGAGATGTTCCGTGCGCAGCTCTACTATCGACGTCAGCGTGCGGGTGAGAGCCTCAGCGATCTTCTTCATGACATTCGGCGACTTATGGTCCTCGCGTACCCGGTTCCATCTAATGAGACTACGCAGATCATCGCCAGGGACTCTTTCTTGGAAGCCATGCAGGACCGCGAACTTTCACTCAAGGTTCGCGAGCGAGAGCCAAAAAGTTTGGACGAGGCCTACCGGACGGCGCTTCGTCTTGAGGCCTATCAGCGAAGGACGGATACGGATGATCGGAGAAGGCAGCCGAACAGAGTGAGAGGAACGCAAGAAACCGACCTCGACGCTCAGATCCAGTCACGGATAGACTGCTTTCTCGCTGAGCAGCGCGAGGAGCAACGAAGATGGCAACGAGAGCTGGAGAGTAACATCGACCGACAACTCCGAGAACTGCGGCGACCGACGCAACCGGGCGAGATGCTCGGCCCTCGGAAGGCAACCAAGGAGTTCCACGGCGGACGGCGGCCTGCTTCAACTGTGGCCGACACGGTCACTTCGCACGCAACTGCCGGCAAGGCCGCCGGCCCTTAAATCGTCAGCCAGCAACGGCAACGGTCGGTATGGAACCGACCGATGCAACGGAGGAAGTCGTCACTAATCATACGGCGCGGTCAAGGCTTCCGAACCGCGCAACCAACAACGCCATCTACATACGAGGTATAGTCAATGGACGACCGCAGACCTGCCTTATCGACACTGGATCAGAAGTAAGCCTGGTACCGCTTTCTACTGTTGAAGGGTTAGACTTACGTCCTTGTAATCGCTTTTTGATGGCTGCTAATGGGTCTAATATACGGGTCCTTGGAGAAGTAAACATCCCGATTAAAATTCGGACGGGTTTTGAAATTCACACGGCTTTTCTGGTGTCCGATCAAATTGCTGAGCCCATGTTAGGTATGGATTGGCTAAGGGAACACCGATGTCGCTTAGGGTTTGGTGCTGGGGCCTTGTTTGTTGGTCGTCGACGGGTCTCCCTTGTAAGGGGCAATGGGTCCATGTGGTGCCGGCGCGTGATCGTCGCTGAGGAGGTTGTGATATCCCCTAAGTGCCAGCAGGATGTGGTAGTTAAGACGCAGTATGGGGACTTAGCTACTAAAGCGCCTGCATGGATGACTGAGGCCGCGGAGGTCCAGCCTGGTGTTCACTTAGCCCGAGTAGTGGTTGGAGATCGTGTGGATACAACTCAGGTAAGGGTGGTAAACCTTAGTGAAGACCCGGTTAAGCTAAGTAGGGACCAAGTGCTAGGAGGCTTACACCCAGTAGAGGTTGAATGCAGCAGTGTTAGCAAGGAAGGCAGAGGTCGGGTTGAGGGTGATTTTTCACTTGACTTTTTGCTAGAAGATCTTCCGGAAGAGGTGAGGCCGGATGATCGTATACAGCTGCGAAACTTGTTGGCAGAATATAAGGATATATTCTCTGCAACGGAAAGAGATCTTGGTAGGACGACTGTGACTACACATAAGATAGACACAGGTGATGCACGACCGGTAAGACAGCCTTTAAGACGACAGCCATTGCCGTATAGGACTGCAGTAGATGAACATCTGGATAGTATGTTGGCTGCTGGGACTATTGAACCTGCTGTTAGTGAATGGGCGTCCAATGTAGTGTTAGCACGTAAGAAAGATGGCACCTTGAGATTCTGTATTGACTACAGGCAGTTGAACGATAAGACTAAGAAGGATTCGTACCCGCTTCCGCGAATTGACGAATGTTTGGATGCCCTTGCTGGTGGTGGGTGGTTCAGCACCCTGGATTTACGTAGCGGCTATCACCAGGTGGTCTTGGACCAGAAAGATGCAGACAAGACAGCCTTCGTTACGCGACGGGGTATCTTTCGATGGAATGTGATGCCGTTCGGGCTCTGTAATGCGCCGAGCACGTTTCAGAGGCTGATGGATATCGTCCTTTCCGGTTTAAACTTTGAGATTTGCCTAGTTTATCTGGACGATGTGATAATTTTCGGAAGCGCCATAGAACAGCATCTAGACCGATTAAAGCAGGTGTTTCAGCGACTGAGAGAGGCTAATCTAAAGCTTAAGCCGAGCAAGTGCTGTCTGATGCGCAGAACAGTTAGTTTCCTAGGACACATCATTACACCAGAAGGAGTGTCGATGGACCCGTCTAAGATACAGGATGTTGTTGAGTGGCCTACCCCTCAATGGTTGAGGGATGTACGAGCATTCGTTGGGTTGTGCTCGTATTACCGACGTTTCATTCGTGACTTTTCAATGATAGCGGCCCCGCTATTTGCTTTGACAAAGAAGGGTAGGGCCTTCGAATGGGATTTGACCTGCCAGGAAGCATTTGAACGGTTGAAAACCGCCTTGACAACCGCACCAATTCTAGCTTTGCCTGGGGATGAAGGAGTTTACGTGCTGGACTGTGATGCATGTGACTTAGGCATAGGAGCGGTTTTGTCTCAACGCATTGAAGGCGAGGAAAGGGTAATAGCTTATGGCAGTCGCCTTTTGTCCAATGCAGAAAGAAATTACTGCGTTACTCGTAGGGAGTTGCTTGCAATAGTACACTTTACGAAGTTGTATAGACAATATTTGCTGGGTCGCCCGTTCGTGCTAAGGACGGACCACGCCACCTTGCAATGGCTTCAGCGTACTCCGGAGCCTATTGGTCAACAGGGGCGTTGGTTGGAAAGGTTGGCTGAGTTCGAATTTCAGATAATACACCGACCGGGTCGACAACATGGAAACGCGGATGCGCTTTCCAGGAAGCCATGCCGTCAATGCGGCTATGAGACTTGGAGTGGGGTAGCCGCGGTGACTGAAGTGACGGGGCCTGGTGTAGCAGAGAATGAGCCTGGGCCCCTGGAGTCATTAGAAAAGGCACAGGAGGAAGACCCGGACCTTGGTATAGTGAGATCGTGGCTGAAGGAAGGTGGGCAGGTCCCCGATCTTGTACAAATCCTGTATGAGAATGCTGCTATAAAGACGTATTTGCATCAAGGAGAACAATTGTATTTGCTCGGAGGCGTGTTATATCGCCGAACGCCTGACCATGTGGAGCAGTTAGTGATGCCTAAGGTCCGACGCGAAGAGTTCCTTAGGCTGGCTCACACGGGAATTACGGGAGGTCATTTGGGGACCCGACGCACAAGATGGCAAGTGCGACGTAGAGCATACTGGGTAGGATGGTCCAAAGAGACTGAACGCTTTTGTCAGCGTTGTTCACAATGCGCCCAGTACCACCGCGGACAACCTCCTCGGCAGGGCCCGCTGCAACCACTGCCTTGTGGGGAACCCTTTGAGCGACTAAGCCTAGACATTACCGGTCCTCACCCAAGGAGCCGACGGGGTCATGTTTATATTTTAACGGTCATGGACAATTTCACTAAATTTGTCGAGGCCATTCCCATGGCTAATCAGGAAGCGATATCGGTGGCTAGGGCGTTAGTCGAAAATGTTATCGTACGGTATGGAGCCCCTTTGCAAATACTTACCGACCAGGGAACGAATTTTGATGGGAATCTTTTCCGGGAGCTCTGTAAAATAGTGGGCGTCGATAAGGTCAGAACCTCTAGTTACCACCCAAGCGGAAATGGGATGATCGAAAGGTTTCACAAAACTTTAAACGCGATGTTGGGGAAAGTTATATGCAGCCATCAAAGGGATTGGGACGACGTCTTTCCCCATGTCCTGGCCGCCTACCGGGCGTCGCTGCATGAAACGACGGGCTTCAGTCCGAACTTTCTCATATTCGGTCAAGAGACAAGAGCACCACTGGATCTTGTCTACGGTCGACCTCCGGATGCCGATCGCACTGATGCTACCTACGTGAGCTACGTTCGAGACTTCGCTGACCGTATGGAGAGTGCCTATCGACTTGTCCGCGAACAGTTGAAAGTCATGGCGGAACGACGTCGCCATACTTACGACCTACGAGTTCGCCCTGTGCGGTTCAAACCTGGGGACCGCGTCTTCTACTTCACACCGCGTCGTCATCGAGGCCGCACTCCGAAATGGACCCGAATGTTCACGGGGCCATTTACTGTGGTGGAGCAGCGTGGAGCTGTAAACTACGTAATCCGGAAGATAGCCAATTCCAGACCGTTTGCAGTGCACGTCGACAAATTAAAGTTATGTTTCGACGAAGGGATATCAAGGGAAGAAGAGGCGCCGCTGGATCAACCAACGAGCGAAGAGATGGATATAGTGGGGGGCCGTGCTTGAGCATTTTGCTCTAGTCATTTCAAGTTGATGTGAAAGTTTCATTTTCAGTACCAATTTGAAGGTAAGGGTCTATAGAACAATTTTGGTCCGAGGGGAAAGCACTCAGATAAAAAATGAGACTTCTGGAAGCGTGGGGGTTCGAAACCCCCAACTAGGCCTATGCGAAATATGTAAACTGTTATAACTTTTGATCGGATGGTCCGATCTGAACACATTTGGTATGTATGGATTCAGTATCAGGAGCGGATCCGAGAGGAAAGCACTCAGATAAAAAAAAATGAGACTTCTGGAAGCGTGGGGGTTCGAAACCCCAACTAGGCCTATGCGAAATATGTAAACTGTTATAACTTTTGATCGGATGGTCCGATCTGAACACATTTGGTATGTATGGATTCAGTATCAGGAGCTAGTCCGAGGGGAAAGCACTCAGATAAAAAAAATGAAACTTCTGGAAGCGTGGGGGTTCGAAACCCCCAACTAGAACTATGCGAAATATGTAAACTGTTATAACTTTTGATCGGATGGTCCGATCTGAACACATTTGGTATGTATGGATTCAGTATCAGGAGCTGGTCCGAGGGGAAAACAATCAGATAAAAAAATGAGACTTCTGGAAGCGTGGGGGTTCGAAACCCCAACTAGGCCTATGCGAAATATGTAAACTGTTATAACTTTTGATCGGATGGTCCGATCTGAACAAATTTGGTATATATGGATTCAGTATCAGGAACTATCAATTATATTAACATGCATATTGCTCATAAAAGCAGTGATGTTGCCGGTATTGGTGTATATCCACAAAAATAGAGAAAAGTTCATAAGAAAGTTTGTAATAAACCGGCTATAACAAATCGAACGTACATATGGTAAGCATTGCATATTGTTCTTATCCAGCTACTTCGCTTATGTGCGCTTGCACAGACGTTTGCACTTCAATTTTCGGTCCCTCAACTGCTGTACAATTTTCTGTGCCTCAACTGCTGTACAGTCTGATTTGTTGGTATATATCATGGAAGGCAGTACGAGTAGCGCCATTTCTGTCGATGAGCAGCTAGTTGCCTTCATGCACTTGCACAGAGAGCAGGTACTTGCGCAAGTGCACTTCACATCTAGGTGGAATACATCCCTGGCGAGGGGCACATCCTTTTCATCAGGGAACTTATCGTCGGATATCTTTTCTGACAGGAATGAGAACAGTGCCTTCTTGTTATCAACGTTACCCAGGAACTTCTGCCAATTTCCTGGGACTTCGACAGTAGCAGATACGCGTTGTAGGGTGCCTGTTCCTAGTTTCCCCCTTGTCTCTCCTTTAATTGTCAGTGCACGATTCTGGTCCCAGACAATGTCTACTCTTGACGATTGTTTCAATTCGTGGCAAACTCATGGGCAGAAAAACTTGTAAAAATATGAATCAAAGGTCGTGCCTTGGATATTTGTACCAGGAACTGAATGTATTAGTACTCCACCGTCAATAACTATGAAGTCGAGAAAATCTGGCGCAACTAGCTGCTCATCGACAGAAATGGCGCTACTCGTACTGGCTTCCATGATATATACCAACAAATCAGACTGTACAGCAGTTGAGGGACCCTGTGGATGACAACGCAGGTGGTTATGGAGAAGATTCGTGACGAACAAATTCCTCCAAATTCCCCCTCGGCTGTCTAGTACAACAAAAGCTTGCCCATAAAGCCCTGAGTGCTCTTTGTAATGTTGCATTTTCAGCTTCATTGCTGTTTTCCTCTGCGTTTTCTTATGGAACAACAGTAAGTTGTTTCTCTTGATGGGTGCTGTCAGAAGTGTTTCACTTGAGTCAGACACACTCTTCCTGAAGTTGTTGTACTGGTTTTGTCCCAATGACTCGACTTCGTGGACAGACTGGGCAGCAGCCGCAGACTCACATACCTGGTTTTCTAACGTTAAAAGGTCTTCACTGTCCTCCTCAAAAGGATTCCCCTTGCTCATCAACACCTCCGTCAGGTCTTTGACATTGCCCTGAAATTGTTGCTGAGATGCATATACCTCCTCATGATGAGGGAGTTCTTCATCATCAATGTTGTGTTCACCACTAAACTGTCCAACGATACGGCAGATTTCCAGGTCAGTCACGATCCAGCGTTCTAGCATGGAAGGGTTCACTGTGAGACTGATCATGCCAACAACTCCTTCCACTCGTTTGTTGGCTTACTTCGAGTTATCATCCAGTGTCCCTTGTCAAACTCTACCTTGATACTGTATGGGAGAACTTCCAGGTCTGGGATACGGATTGGCATCCACCTGGCGTAATTCTGGTGATCGAGAACAAAGAAAAGAGGTACAAGCTTTCGCAGGGTAGTGATCATGAGTTCAAACTTTCGTTCTCGTAGTGCCCGGATGAACATGAATATGATATGTTGGTACTTGTGCACGAGTAACCAGAACTTGAACGTTGGATCCTGTTGAGAAGCTACAACGACCAATTCCTCAAAGTTCATCTCAAATACGCAGACTTTTCTGCCCCGAAGATGTCAGGGCGGTCCACTGCATTTTTTGGAGAGGTCATAGAGTGGTTGGTCCATTACCAACACAGGGACTTGGTGTGGGTTGAGGTGCTCAGTTGAGTGCTTCACTAGGTCCATTCCATGTTGAATCATTTCTGGAGTGGCTGATTTCTAATGGAAAAGTGACAGGAGGGCTTCATTGTATTTTTCCGGTTATCCAGCAGCATCTGATGGATGTGGGCGTCGACACGAATTTTCAGAGGGGATTTTTATGGGGGCAAACTTTTTTAGAGGGGTGGGCAAAATAACAAAAAATTATCAAGGACTTTACCTAAATAATTAAGTGTATTTTCGCATTGAAAGTCATTAAGGGACTGGTGTAATAATCAATAATCATAATAATCAAAAGATTTTATTTATCAAAATATTTGCAAAATTAAGGGGGTAAATGTCCCCCTTAACCCACTACGAACGCCAATGCTGATGGAGCAGCATGGAATGAATACAATACCATAGGGAGAAAATTAACTGAGATATTTTTTAGGGGTTTCAGTTGTGAGGCGTAATGTTAAAAAAAATTGGCAGCCATCTTGGAATTTTTGGCATACGAGAATATTCAAAACACCAATATTTTGACTTCATGTGATTCCTTATTCAGTATTAGCTTTATAAAATTGCAATTAAAGTTTTAATACAAATGAGCTTTTTAAAAAACCAAAGTGTATGCCTATTTCACGATTTTCGATGGCGGCCATTTTGAAAATTAGGCCAAAACACCCATTTCTCATCTGAGTTCTTGGAATTTCAAGCTCATCTTTTTCACAGTCCAACAATACCATAGGGAGAAAACTAAGAGAGATATTTATTTGAGGGATTTCAATGGCCACTTCAGTTGTGAGGCGTAATGCTAAAAAAAAGAAATTGGCAGCCATCTTGGAATTTTTGGCATACCAGAATATTCGAAACATCAATATTTTGACTTCATGTGATTCCTTATTCAGTATTAGCTTTACAAAATTGCAATAAAAGTTTTAATACAAATGAGCTTTTTAAAAAACCAAAGTGTATGCCTATTTCACGATTTCCGATGGCGGCCATTTTGAAAATTGGGCCAAAGTACCAATTTCTCATCTGAGTGCTTTCCCCTCGGACCAAAATTGGTCTACATACACTTACCCTCAAATTAGTAATGAAAACGAAACTTTCACATGAATTTGAAATGACTGAGTGTTCGGGAACCCCACTAATAGAGGCCGACCTCGGCGAGAGATTCGTCGGCCGGCACGTTATTGTCAGTAAAGAGAATGACGTTGGATGGCTCGGGCCATGTGGTAATGCCCGGACATCCGAAGTAATGTTCTGTAGTGCAACTGCTGTGACGATGCTGATCTGATAATGTATCTGTGTTGCAGGCAGCTGGGATTCTGTTGCCTCCAAGCGAATTAGCTGTGGAAAGCTGGAACAGAGTACAATTCTTAGCAGGCTCTGTGTTCCGAAATGTTATCGTAATGGAATGTGTTTAATTTAGGTTGTGCACCAGAAGTTTGACAGCTGTGCGCTATATGAATGCGATGGCTTAAGAGTCGCATGGGTTATGACGTAAGAGAGTTGGGATTAATTAACGGTTTTGAATTAACAGCGTAAGTTTATTGTGTGGCCAAAGTTAGAAATTTAGTATCGGATGCTGTTTAATTATCGAGACAAGATATTGTTGGTCATTGATTGATTTAGTAAGTCTGGGGCCTTATGCCTTCATGGGGCCTAGTGCCTCAGAGGGGCCTTAGTGCCCAAGACCTTGGTGCCCAGGACCTCAGTGCCTCGGGGCCTTATGTTTTATGCTTTAAGCCTTATGCCTTTCTTTAGGTTGCAAGATGCGATTGTATTGACTGATAGTAATCGCTAATGACTTTTAGTTTTACAAGTGGTTTGAAGTTGTTCCGGCTGTATTGCATTGAGTGATGAGGATCTTTTCTTTTGGGTGATTATTGCTGGGAACTTTTCTTTTCTTGATGGACAAGTAATAAGATACATTGGCCTGTGCGAGAGAAATTCAGTGTGGTGAACTGCTATTTGTATCTTGCGGCAGGAAATGCCTTCTTCTTAGTTCAAGGAATAAGAGCTGAGGATTTGTACTTTTATTTACGGACAAGTAATAGATTATAAGAGCGAATTTTCGTTGTGAACTGGCGACAGGAAATGCCTTCTTTGTTTCATTGCTGGAACTTCCGTTTTATTGATGGTAACTTTTTGGTTAAGTTTCCGAGGATGTGGACATCCTCTCACCGTGGCCGTCGGAGAATGTAGCGGACATGGATGGATTAGAATGTATATTGGGCGCTATAGAAGCGAGAGGTGACTGAGTACAGGGGTTTTGGAATGGGTTAACGAGTGCTTGAGGACCTGTGCCCCTGTGAGGCCTCGGGCCTCTGTGAGGCCTTGTGCCTGGGTCTGGTGCCCCTGTGAGGCCTCGTGCCTCAGTGAGGCCTCGTGCCCCTGTGAGGCCTCGTGCCTCAGTGAGGCCTCGTGCCTCAGTGAGGACTCGTGCCCCTGTGGGGCCCTGTGCCCCTGTGAGGCCTCGTGCCTCTGTGAGGCCTCCTGACTAGTATAAAAGGGGCCCCGTGCTTTCATGAAGGGAGATGCGATAGAAATTGTAAGAGCGGAGCTCTTGTCCGACGGTGAGGCATCTAGAGAGAAAAAAGACTATAAGTTCGGCAGTTAAATGGAATTAAATGTTTTCTTGTGATGTATCGTAGTAGTACGAAATAGAAGGCTATTTGTGTTCAACACGTGAAGTGTTTTGGTTTCTGTTTTATACGGAATTACGGAGTTATAGTAGTCTCGGATTATTTTGGATTGGATAATACAAGTCTTCAATCGTCATTCGGTCTTGTCATTTGTTGAGTCGATCGTTTGTAAGAAACTCGTAAGTCCTTCGACGACATCGGAGGCCTTATCTACGCGTACACGTCCCGGGCCTTCTTAACCACTCGGCTGGCCTTGGAAGTATACGGTATAGAGAGATATACCCCGGCGAAAAGAGGTTAATTTCCGCCACAGTATCAATAGGTCAAACATGCTGATTGCTGAAGCTACAGAGAGTTCAGAACTCCTTAGCTAAAGCCATAACTAATAGACTACATCCAAATATGAACGTAAAACTCCTTGCTTAAATCCTTGCATTAGTTCCGGTTCAGCAAAGAATTAGTGTCATAGTTTATAAAACCATGAAATCTGGTAGGCCGCAATACCTTAGACCAGTTCATATTCTCAGACTTATCATTATTCTACTTATCATTTTTGTCTGGTCATACATATATCAAAAAGTGTTCTTGTGAACCAGCTTTTGCGGTTTCTGGACCTACATTTTAAAACGCTCTCCCTGTGGCTGTGCGCTCGGCTCAGTCGCTTTTGGCACTTCGTTCTCAGCTTAAGCTTTCATTTTCAAATTGCATATCCACCACGGGCTGCCTCTCTGTCTTAAAGGACTGATCTTCTGGATATAGACCTGATTACCGCTTGGTTTTGGTGCGCCATCACCTGATGCCTTGTGCAATAGACACCGGCGCAAGAGAAGTTGCTAATTACAATTACAAGAGTTGGTGCAGCACTTTCTTGAACCATTATTAGTTGGTTGGATAGTTGCTGTTTAAGAACACTGTTCATAGCAAGATGATTAGCATCGCCCTCCTCCTTTCTCCAGGCTTGATACTGGCACCACTACAGTAAAGGTAGTGGCGGAGTAAATCCGTTATTGGATTAAAAGTATACATCAACAAAAGCCCCTAGAAGTGCTTAAAATACTTCAAGTACTCACTAGTGCAATGTATTCACTAGTACAAGGTACTCACGTTTGCATTGATAACTATTATAGTGTAGTGAAGTGTGGAGGTTAGTAAAGGCGATTTAAATGATGCAATTGGATGAAAGCGCAGGTAGTTTTACCTGCAAAGAAATTGTCTTGTCTTTTTTGGCCCACATGTAGATTATTCGTCCAGGTTCTGATTGATCCTGACGACTGAAAGTTCCAGCCATGAAGGTGTCCTGTTCATCGTTTATGGCGCCATAAGTAGCCAGACAGTGTTCAACTGATAAGAATAATTAGTACATATTAAGAACAACCGGGCTCGGATCTTGATTTGACATTCTGGACAGCCTCTGGTGCTCTGCGTTTAGCTTTAGAGTAGCGCTTTAGAAATTTAGAGTTTACGATTACGAAGTACTGTTGCAGTCTATGATAGACTTCGGTTCAATTCTGTCGATCAGGTCATTTGTAAAGTATATGCTTCGCCTGCACGACAGAACTGAACTGATGTTGAGATTTTATACTATGATTTTATAAACCGCATGCACCATAAAACATCTACTATGCCTGAGACCCGAATGCTATTGATAACCTGTGAAAGCTACGTTTCCAATTACTCTTGTAATAAGCAGCGTTTTGCTTGCTAGATTGTCTCAGTAAACGAATATACAATCCACCAGCATAATTTCCAATGTCCCGTCTGTCTGTTATTCCGTCGAGAAATTACACGCCCTCCCTCCCTCCACGCCGCCATGCCGTGAGTGAGGAAGTAATGGAGGGAGGGAGGGAGGCCTACCAGCCCTACCTCCCTCAATCACGCCGGCTGGTCACCCATATCACAAAGTCATCAGTCGGTCACCTCTATGGCGCCCGCTCACTCCCTCTTTCTCTTTCTCTCTCTTTCTCTCTCTCCCTCTCTCTCTCTCTCTTTCTCTCTCTC
The DNA here is from genome assembly GCA_963556255.1 of Allolobophora icterica. Taxonomy (NCBI): domain Eukaryota; kingdom Metazoa; phylum Annelida; class Clitellata; order Crassiclitellata; family Lumbricidae; genus Allolobophora; species Allolobophora icterica. The sequence goes on from OY744610.1 coordinate 18,318,638, forward strand.
TCTCACTCACTCACTCACTCACTTTCAAGCACATTAAAGTTTCTAAACTAAATTTACATACCGTGATTTTTTCACGGGTTACAGCTAGTACAATAATAATAATAATAATAATAATAATAATAATAATAATATAATTGTAATAATAATAATAATGTTGAACAATAATAATAATAATAATAATAATGATAATAATAATAATAATAATAATAATAATAATAATAATAATAATAATAATAATAATAATAATAATAATAATAATAATAATAAGCTATTTGGGTTCGCCTTTATGGGTGCCTTCAACAACTTTAACCTAGACGAATAGGGCCCATTCCAGACATATCTATTTTGTAAATAATGTTGAAGTCCCTGCGGGATCCTGTATACCTCGGGGCAACAAAAAAATAAAAATAAATAAAAAATAAAAATAATAATAATAATATTATGTTGGTGTGTCCAATAGTTGGTGTGTCCTCGCCTCGGGTGGTCGTTGCTTTTTCACTACGAGTGTGTTAATTGATTTTAAACTGTTTTACACAAGCTGCGCACGGAATTAGCAGCTCTTACGTTTGGTCCAAGCGACTACACCGCACGACTTCGGTAGGTTCGGTCGATTTGTGACTTTTGGGTGCTATTTTGGACATTTTTGCACGTTCAAACCAGACGGGCGATAATTCAGGATAGAGTCATGCCGAGACGGTCCAGCCAATCACAGGACGCCACGGCTGAACCGTACACAGTGCACAAAGCCAGTGGTGTATGCAGCCGCTGCTTGGCCGTAAGACAGCTGCACCTGCGCGACGGCACCGTACACTTACACGGCCCACGGAACAGCCCGTGCCAGGGGGTCACGGCAGCTGCCGCAGGCACAGGCGCAGGTTCAGGCGCGTACGCAGGCGTACGCGCAGACAGTGACGGGGGAGGGTAGTTCTGTTCTAAGTGAAGACGGCCACATCAAAGAGGCAAATCAGCCCCGCCCTGGCGCCCAAGATATGCCTACGAGCGTGGCGGCTGATGACGGGGTCAGAGGAGTCCTGCACCCGAACCAACACGGATGCAGAGTGCTTAAGCACATCCCGAAGGGAGCCCGCTTTGCTTGCTCAATGGCCCTCGTCGACATCCTGCAGGCAATAGTCAACAATCCGGGTGATGTCGGCCTTTGGCGTCAGCTTTTGTGGTTTGCATCCTACATTCTTGCACAGCCAGCACGGGCAGGCCGCAGTCAAAAAGCGTATAGTCAATCAGGATTTCCTGCGGGTGGTGGACAGGGATGAACGTGCCGCGGGGTGCGAAGGCAGAGTGAGGGGTGCCAGTGCCAAGGATCTGCTTCTGGCGGCAGTGGGAGCTAAGATCGAGGAAGGTAACATCCGGGCAGCAACACGCATCCTATGCAGTCAGGACTACCCGGTCAGGGCGACTCAAGACTCTTTCGCCGCCATGCAGGAAAAGCATCCCGCTGACCAATGGGCGGCTAACCTGTCTGATTTGCCAGGCACGGCGCAGACCGCTCCGTACCAAGTTTCTGAGGGAGAAGTCCAGGAAGCGGTGCGTTCTTTCCCGGCGGGGTCGTCATGGGGTCCTGACGGTATGCGACCCCAACACCTGCTGGACTTGTTAAACAACCGCGAATCTTCAGTGTCTCTCCTTCAGGCGTTGACTGGCTTTATTAATGTGCTGCTGAGGGGTGAATGCCCCCAGGAGATACGCGAGCTCCTCTTCGGGGGCACCCTCATCGTCCTCTCCAAAAAATCTGGAGGCCACAGACCGATAGTGATCGGATACGTCTGGCGAAGACTGGCGGCTAAATGTGCCAATAAATACGCCATGGGCAGACTGGGTATTTCTTCGCCCCCCTCCAGGTCGGCATTGCAGCCCCGGGCGGCGGCGAGGCGGCTATTCATGCAGCCAGAAGCTACATCTCAGAAATACCCCGAGACGAGATCTTTGTGAAGTTGGACTTCGCCAACGCTTTTAATACCTTGCGAAGAGATGTCATGCTTCAGTCAGTCCACGACACAATCCCTGAACTGTACGCATTTATCCACCAGGACTACTCAGCAGACTCCATGCTCCAGTTCGGACCCTTTGTGGTGCGGTCACAGTTGGGGCCGCAGCAAGGAGACCCCCTTGGCCCCCTGCTGTTCTGCCTGCCTTTGCAAACGGTCCTCCGCTCGCTGCATTCAAGGTTCAGGCTAGGTTATCTGGACGACCTCTCGCTGGGAGGCGTGATCGACGACGTACGACTGGACCTGATCGCGATCAAGGAACTGGAATCCGAGCTTGGCATTCATCTGAGCAGAGAGAAATGCGAATACTGTTCTGCGAAGGAGCTCACGGGCGCTGAATTTGAGGGCTTCCGGCGTGTGGACCGCAACTCGATGCTCCTCCTTGGGGCCCCGCTGTTCAGAGGAGATGCGCTGGACGAAGCGCTCAATAAACATTGCGACGCGCTGGATCGGGCGGTACAAGATCTGGTGAGTCTCCAGGCTCAATCGGCAATGATTCTTCTGCGATCATGTTTTGGGTCGGCGAAGATAATATATCTACTACGGACAGCACAATGCTGGGGCCACCCCCTTCTGGAGAAATTAGATGACCAGATGCGGACTGGCCTGGAAAAGATCCTGAACATCCAACTGAGCGACCTGCAGTGGAAACAGGCCACGCTTCCGATCAGGGACGGCGGACTCGGGTTCAGACGGGTGTCGATGCTGGCATCTTCAGCTTATTTAGCGTCAGCTGCATCGACCAAGTCGCTCGTGGGTGCCGTCCTGGACGCGGGGGAATGGAACGACGCTTTCAAGGAAGAAATCCTGGAATCTCGCAGTTCAACGCTGCCATGCGGAGAGGAGCCGGCCATGACAAGCCAGAAGGTCTGGGACAGACCACTGATAGACATCGACAAGACTGCGGTGTGGTCCTCCAGCAATGACCCTCTTAACAGGGCAAGGTTAAACGCAGTGTCCTCGCCGCATACGGGAGACTGGCTCTCTACCATTCCGGTGGTCTCTTGCGGGTTAGGCCTAAGCAATGAGGCAGTACGAGTGGCGGTTGGCCTCCGCTTAGGGTTAGACCTCTGTGCACCACATCAATGCCAGTGCGGAGAGATCGCTGATCCGGGTGGGCACCACGGGTTGGTTTCCAGACGGTCAGTGGGAAGAGCTGCGCGTCATTTTGCAGTGAATGACGTCATCTGGAGAGCCCTAATGAAGGCTGAGGTTCCAAGCGCAAAAGAGCCACCGGGTCTGTTTCGCACGGATGGCAAGAGGCCGGATGGGGCTACACTGGTGCCTTGGGCTAGGGGTAGATACATCGCCTGGGATGCGATAGCCGTCCACACGTGCGCAGCCTCCTACATCCACCTGACGTCAGCAGCGCCCGGTGGGGCAGCAGAGCACGCAGCAGACCGGAAATGCACTAAATATTCGTCACTCCCCGTAACGCATGAATTTATCCCGGTGGCCATCGAGTCGTTGGGTCCCATCAACCTTTCGGGCCGGGAGTTCTTGTTGGAGCTGGGACGCCGCATGGTGACCGTCTCAGGAGACCCTCTAGAGACCAGACACCTTTTTCAACGCTTATCGATATGCACGCAGCGATTCAACGCAGCAGCCTTCAGAGGCACGTTTACGCAAGTCACCGAGGACGAGGACAGCTAACTCCAGTGTGGGGACGTATTAAGGGATAGTTTCTAAGAGCCTGAGGGATTCTTTTTACCTCGGGCGTTAAAAAAAAAAATAATAATAATAATAATAATGTTGAATAATAATAATGTTGAAGTCCCTGAGGGATCCTGTATACCTCGGGGCAAAAATAATAATAATGATAATACAAATAGCTTATAATCATTACGTTAGATTAGACTAGATGACGCTAGGTTAGATTAGGTTAGCTTAAGTCATCTTAGATCAAGCTACGTTAAGTTTGGTTAGTATAGGTTAAACTAAGTTAGAGTAATAATTTTTTGTTTAGGCTAACTTATCTTAGTTTTAATTATTTTGGATTACATTAGACAGTTTATAGAGTAGGTTAGGTAATGCTTTTAGTACGTTTTCATATAGAACTGATCAGATGAAACGTAATGCGATATCGTGTAAGTTATAATAATAATAAGATCGCATCAACAGAATGTTTGCGTCATCCACTAACAGTTTTTGTCATCTCTTTTCAGAGGTTCGCAGCTGATTGTGTGCCCTCTGGCAACGAGATATCCCGAACTCGAGTGTTCGATGTAACCCCAACGGTGAACGCCTTTGTCGATGAGTTTCGTAGAAAACGAACTGAATTCAACGAATAATAAATATCATCAATTCGTAAACAAAATCTTAACAGCAACTTATTTCTATGGGTTGTTAATTTGTTTACCATTGTAAAGCGAGCGACAAGAGGCTGCCGGGCCGCTCTGTGCTTTTCCTGATACCTTTACAGTAACATTTTATATCAACTTTCTAGCTTGTAAAATGTGAGCGTTTGTCTTGCATAATTAAGAGGCCGTTATTCTCTTTATCCAAATACAACATATCGCAACAGCTCCTTTGTCTTCTGCGTATTCTTCTCTCTGGTATCCAAGCAACTGCGCTTCGTTATTCTCCTGCTAACTCTGAAACCCGTCTTACTCAATGCACCGCTTGCGAAGGGTTGGCTCTCGGCCTTTAGATTTTTGCTAGAATTGAACTGAAGACTATCTGAGTTAGTTTAGGTTGATTTAGATTAGATCATGTAAGATTACAATAGGTTCCATTATGACATTATGTTAGGTTACATTGGTGATGATTGTGTGGTGGTCGTTGTGATGCGGTGCGTATCCATGCATATGTATGCATGCATGTATCTAGTTTTTAATACAGGACTAACAGGTACCCCTCATTACCGCCGCGCTCGTTGGCCTAAGTGGTGTTAAAGTTCATAACAACAAGTTCATACATAAATAATTCTCAGGTAATTGTTGTAAAAACCACAACCCACTGGTGGGTTCTCGCACACACACAACACCCTCCCAAAAGAATCCAACCCATATTTCATAGTTGAGACGCTGTTCAGACTTCCTGGTCCGTGTTTCATCGAAGACAATGAATTGTGACAACGAGTTGGGTCCGCAACACATGATTACGCTCACCGACTATCACTCCCGCGCAGTTGGTGGATATCCCTCAGGCCACCAGGTCTGTTCGAGTGAGGCATTCGTCGATAGCCCGCCGATTGGTCCTTTGGTCGATTGGGACAACCTCTCAGTGACTTACGGTTGACGCCACTCTACAGACTCAGCTTCACCGCTACATCATTCAATCGGAGATGTCTTCGATCGCAGACGCCACACTCAAGCCTAGTGGCTCCACACTAGCCTAGATATGGAATTAGTCTGGCTAGTGTTGAGTCTACTGGTAAACCAGCTACAGGTCGACAGATTTCAACAGGCAGTCGGGTACTTTCTGTTATTTTCGGTTAGATGAGAGAAAATAACGTTTAGAAACGCACGACATCCAAAACCAAAACTCATGAACGAAGACTAGAACTCAGTAAAAGTCCGAACATACGAGAATTATCGATCAAATTTCGTACTTGATCAATAGAAATTTACAAGAATCATGACGGTGATGATGATGTTAGCTATGACAACTACATGTATGATGACGAAGCCAATTAAGGTGATAGTTATGATGTTCACAACACTTACGATTGTCTTGTAAGAACTCTTCTCTCCGCTAAAAGAGGCTCTCCCATCTAGACCGAGTAGCTATTCTCACTGTTTCGTCAACGCAAAATCTTCTATGTCTGTCACACGAAGTGCTTAACCTCTTCTATAACTTTCCGAGCATTGGATCTTCCCATGGCTTTAAATAACTCGGATATTCCCCTAAACGCCAAACAATTTAGACTAATTCAGCCAAACGACAAACAAATTGGGCCAAAGATTTCGGATATTACTTGATGTAACTCTTGGGTTTTCACTTTTTACCCAAGGGAGTTGAGGCAAAAGACTTAATCATTTCGAACGAAAAGGAAAATTACGAACCCATCAACTAATTGCTTGCCAGGTGTAGGAAATTGGGGTAATTATATTATGTCAACATTTGGTCACATGTCAATTGTTTCCACTTATTGTTGCGATATAGCCATAAATATCGTTGTTAATCAGGTAATTGAGCGATCTGGGCTTTCAACTGTAGCGTTCTTAATTGTACATTGTATAATCGTGCATTTATATAATTATACGTGTTGCTAATTTGTAGCGTACATTACAGAGTCAAGGAGTGATGCATTCCCATGAGAAATTTCAATGTCTCTATTGACTACATTTGAAAACCCAGATCGACCATCTATAAATAGTCATGACTGGGATATTTCTGCTTATGTTGCAGCGGTGCATGGGCACATACAGGCATTTGAGAGATAAAGACAAGGAGACAGAGTAAGAGGGAGACAGACGTCTATCTTGCTGTATAGCAAGATAGACGGACACCCAGAGAGACAGTCGGGCAGACATATAGATAGGAAGAGAGACAGAGGTGGACATCTAGGCCCTACTGCGGAGGAATGCACTAGTCACTTCAATAGTCAACAGTTAATCAAAGAAACATGGGAATAAACTCATAGAAAATTTGTTTTTCAATTTTTCGCGTACCCCTTAGTGACACCTGGCGTACCCCTAGGGGTACGCGTACCACCGTTTGAGAACCCCTGCACTAGTGTGTATATAGCCTAGTACTTGTAGATGACTTGTGACTGTCGTCAAGCCACAAAGGGTGTTCTGCTCGTACTCCTCCTGCGTGTGCGCAATATTTAGACAAAGCGACGCCGACCTAAAGCGTAATGTTAAGTAAGTATGTAAGTTGAGACTGTAAAGTTGCTGAGTCGGTCAGCGTCGCTTACACCAGAGGCGTCTATCCCCCAGAAGTCATTGGAGTAAATTCCCACTCCCTTCCCCACCCCTTCCCCCATGAACCAAGTTGATAATGGCACACACACTGACAGGTTCCCCCGCCATTTCTTGGAAGGAGCATTTGCCCCATGGTTTCCATGGTGTTTGTGTGGGTGAGCACTGAACAAATTAGCCCGGCTATTTAAACGCCAGTCCAGCAGATGAATTGTAATAGGTTTTGAGTAAATATACTTTGATAAGCAGCAGAACATGGAAAAGAGAAAGCAGATGAAGATAGGCCGCGTTGAAAAAGGAACATAACATTGTGTTTGATCGATGATAGGTATTTCTCTTTCTGAATCGCAATAGACAAATTTAATGGCTCCTTAAATTATAGTATGGCATTGTGTTGCATTGTATTGCATTGTATTGTATTGATTTGTATTGTATTGCATTTTATTGCATTGCATTGTGTTGTATCACTTTGTATTGTATTGTATTTTATATTATTTTATTGTATTCTATTGTATTGCATTGTATTTTATTGCGTTGTGCTGCATTGCATTTAATGACATTGTATTGGATTGTATCACATTGCATTCTACTGTAGAGGGGATAGATCATAGATGACTGGTAACACTCTGGCCCGAAGAGCACTTGATCTTGAAAAGTCGTGGTTCGATACCCGTAAGCTCCCTCTAGCTCGACTCAGCTTTCCACTCCCTAGGGGGCAGCAGTAAAATCAGCGGGCGCATCACAGGCTGCCAAGACGTGTGTTAATTAAGATCTTGATAATTGTACCGTCGTGTTTCAATTGTTTCAATGTAACCTACTGCGCTTTGTCAGTGACCTTATCAATAAAAATACGAATATTATTAATATTGTTATTTATTATTACTCTATTGTATGGCATTTCACTGTATTGTATCATAAACCAGCTGATCTCATACTTATAAGATTTATAAGTTTGGAGCATAAATTCGAGATCTGCTTTTGTTAGTGATGATAGTATAAAATCATGTCTTTAGCTGTTTCTCAGACGCCATTTCCTGCCTTTTCTTGCTCTAACACATTCCTAGGCGTCCCCCCGCAGGAATTTTTTAGGGGGGGCGCAAAAAATTTTTAGGAGGGGCAAAATTTTTTGGGAGGGGCTAAATGACGCGTTTGCATAGAATAAATGTGCACAGAAAAATAATGAATGATGATCGAGGACTTCACCTAAATAATTAAGTGCTTCCTCGCATTGGAAATCGTGTTGGAACTGTTGTAATAATAATAATAAACAAAAGGTTTTATTTTTATAAAATATTTGCAAAATCCAGTGGGGGCGCAAATGCGCCCCCTTGCGTCCCCCTCCGGACGCCCATGAACACATCACCAACGTCGCACACATTACAAGTTTATTACGGGCACAAGGTCACACAGCAGTCCGCCTATCAGTCTGTCTATCTCTCTGAATGTCTTTCTGTCTGCCTCTTTGCCTGTCTATTTACCTGCCTGTCTCACTCTTTGTATTTCTCTCATTCCCTCTGTGTGCGTCACTTTGTGTTTCTCTCTATCCTTGTCTTTCTTTCTCGCTCTCTGTCTCTATGTTTGGTTCTCTGTATATGTATCTGTCTCTGACTCTCTCTCTCTCTCTGTCAGCCTCTCTGTCTATCTCTGTCTGATTCTCTATCTTTTCTATGTCTGCATCTCTCTTTCTCTGTGTTTGTGTCGCCTCTGTGTTTCTCTGTGTCTCGCTTTCTCTCTGTTTTTCTATATGTCTGTCTGTTTTTGTGTCTCTGTCTGTCTGTCTGTCTGTCTATCTGTCTGTCTATCTCTTACATTTTCCAAATTGCTTATCCACCTCTCTGCCTAACTGATGATGAGCATGATAACAGTAAAAAATTCAAAATAATAATAACAACAAAAAATGATAATAATAACAATTATAATAATAGAAAGTTTTTCTATTCTCTGGATTTTGTTAATTTTTGGGTCGTTTTAGATATCTCGGGTTAGAATAATAATAATAATAATAATAATAATAATAATAATAATAATAATAATAATAATAATAAAATAATAATAATAATAATAATAATAATTAATAATAATAATAATAATAATAATAATAATAATAATAATAATAATAATTGCTGGTTTATAGGTAGACCTAGCTGTCTGAAAACAGTCAATTTAGTTATTCTGCATATGAGTTTTTTGGCTTCATGAGGAAATAAATTTGTCTATAATAATAATAATACTAATACTAATACTAATAATGATAATAATAATAATAATAATAAATTAATTACTTAATCAGTTAATTAATTAATTAATAATAATAGTTATAAATTAATTACTTGATTAGTTAATTAATTAATTAATAATAATAATAATAAATTAATTACTTAATTAGTCAATTAATAATAATAATAATAATAATAATAATAATAATAATAATAATAATAATAATAATAATAATAATAATGATGATGGTGATTTTTGTATTCACCGGATAATTTTTTAATTGATGAGTCATCTGAGGTTATAAAGAACAATAATAGCCATGTATAATAATAATAGTAATAATAATAATAATAATAATAATAATAATAATAATAATAATAATAATAATAATAATAATAATAATAATAATAATAATAATAGTTCGCACTACCCGTGTCATCATGCGGGCTGCGATTGGATGACGAGGCGGTAAGAATTGCAGTAGGCCTCAGACTGGGGACGAATATATGCGAACCGCACGCATGTCCCTGTGGAGCAATGGTGACGGCGGACGGGTCACACGGGATGTCGTGCAACCTAGGACCTGGCAGAATCGCCAGACATGCGGCTTTGAATGATTTGATAAGCCGAGGCCTATCACGAGCGGGCGTCCCTAATATCAAGGAACCACCTGGGCTGTCGAGGACGGACGGGAGACGACCGGACGGAATTACGCTGATACCATGGCGCAGAGGACGAAGTCTTGTATGGGACGTCACCGTAACTGACACTGTGGCGCCCTCTTACCTTCATGCAACGTCCGCGACATCAGGAGCAGCAGCGGAACTAGCGGCCACGAGAAAGAACAACAAGTACAGCCAGATCCGCGCAGACCACTTTTTTGTACCTCTAGCTTTCGAGACCTTAGGCCCTATCAATGACGACGGAATGGCCCTTATAAAAGACTTGGGGAGATACTTAGCTTTAACCACCGGAGACCCTAGGGAGACTTGTTATCTACTCCAGCGGTTGTCAATCACCATACAACGCTTCAATGCTGTTGCCTTCATAGGAACTTTCATGCGGCCAGAACTTGTCGAATGATGTTTAAAAAAAATAAAGAATATAATAATAAAAAAAAAAAAAAAAAATAATAATAATAATAATAATAATAATAATAATAGCCATGTATGTTACTAATTGCCATTAACGGCATAATATATGACGTTAAACATTGCTTTCAATTTAAGACATATTATTACTTAATTACAAATTAATTATAAATTATAATTAACAGAAAGCAGCTGTCTCTTTCGTGCAGTGCACGGCTCTCTTGGGATTCATCGTCCTGTGGGTGAATATCATTTCTTCACACTCAAATGTAAGCTGGGTCAATGAGTCAAAGAGCGAATCGTTGAGTGGCTTCAACATTCTGCTTCAGTTTATAAACAGTCTCAGTTGGAAGGTGTTGGCGCTGCAACTCGCTACGAGAAGCACTGAAAAGGCACAAATTGAAATCCAACTGTGGTAAGTATGCAGCTTTATGTAATGAAACAAAGCAGTTATATAACATAACATAACATAACATAACATAACATAAGTTTATTGTTCCCAATAATAACAACGACAACATCATGATTATGCAACCACGCAATAGTACACGCCGTACACACAAAGAAGTAACCAAGCTGAATCTAGTTGAACTGACTATGTAAAGAGAACATGTTATCTATTCAGCATTTAATAAAAGGTAGAATGCACCTGTGGGCTCAAGATTTGCCGGGAACAACAGGCACCCAGAAGGGAATAATCCCGCTAAAAGGGTGCCTATATGTATTTGCAAGTAATAGTTGACGGTTAAACAATTATTCCAATCACGATATGGGAACTTCCGCTAAGGATTACAGATGTATTTATACATCTGTAATCCTTTGTCCTTTAGGTATAAATATGAAGTGTTACTTAACTAAAAACTACAACACGTGCTCCCGTGTGTGTGCACGCAATAGATGTTTAAATTGCATGAGGCAGGGAAGGGAGCGGATGAGCTGAGGCAAGCTATTCCATAGCAGAGGGCCCTGATACTTTATAGAGAATTTCCGAGTATTCGTTCTGGCATAAATACATCTGTAATCCTCATTTCTTCTTGTAATAGTATTGCGCTGAGAAGGACAGAAGAAGGAAGTGAAGGAGGGAGGCAATAGATTATTATGATACCTAAACATAAATTCACAGGTCTGCATAAATCTGATTTGAGTAATCGTTAATAATGACAGTTGAGAGAATAACGGACGAGTATGTGCGTTAATAGGAGATCTAGTTATAACCCTTATGGCTTTTTTCTGTGCTAATTTTAGTGCATTTAAGTGCGTGTCGTACGTGGAGGTCCAGATGACATTGCCGTATGTTAAGTAGGGATATATAAGTGTGTAGTATAAGGTAGACAGTATGTGTAGTGGAAGTATGTAGGAAATACGTTTAATTATGCCAATGTTTTTGGAATTTTTTTTATTAATTTCTTCAATGTGTGTTTTCCATTTCAGATGCTGATCTATGTGGATTCCAAGAAATTTAGAAGTGGCAACTTGGGGAATGACTGTACCATCGATAACAATTTCATTTACATTAGGGGTCACTTGTTTTTTGCTGGACCTGAACAGTATAAAACTGGTCTTAGAAACATTTAAAGAGAGCTTATTAGCTTTAAACCAATCATTTGTGGATTTTAATTCCTCATTTGCTATTTTGAACAACTGGTCATACGAAGAATGAGACAGGAAGACATTTGTGTCATCTGCAAACAATATGTAGTGCAATAAGGTAGACGAGTTCGGAAGATCATTGATGAAGATTAAGAATAGAAGAGGACCAAGTATAGAGCCTTGAGGTACACCATATTTAATGGACAAGAATTGAGATAAGGTTCCATTGCACGAAACTTGTTGCTGACGACCATGCAAGTAGCTTTTAAACCATAGCAAGGATTTACCTCTTATTCCATAGTGTTCCAATTTAACCAGAAGAATATTGTGATCGACCGTGTCGAAGGCCTTAGCAAGGTCTAGGAAGATCCCTAAGGAGTATTCATTATCATCCATAGCTTTAGAAATTTTATCCTGTATATCTAGTAAAGACATAGTTGTTGAATGAGCCGGCTGGAATCCATGTTGGAGAGGATATAGAATGCTCTTCTGTTTTACATAAGAGTAGAGACGATCATACATCACTCTCTCATATAGTTTGGAGAAGAAGGGTAATACAGAAATCGGTCTATAGTTAGATATGTCACTTTTCGTTCCTTGTTTATAGATTGGCAGAACTCTTGCTATTTTTATTTCTGCAGGTACATCGCCATTTCTTTCTTCTTCTTCTTTATGTTCTCTGCCCACCGGCAGGTTCGTATGACCAATGACGCCATCGTTCTCTGTCTTGTGCTCTTCTCTTCAGTCCACTGTATCCTTCTTCTTTTGTCATCATCCAGTCTAGCAGCATTGCCCTCGGTCTTCCTCGCGTCTTTCTCCCCTCCATCCTTCCCTCCATGATGTCTCTTAGCAGTGTCTCACTCCTTAGGATGTGCCCGATCCATTTCCTTTGTCGTCCGCGTATAGTACTTATGAGTGATCTTTGTTCTTCTACCATTTGCAGGATTTCCTCGTTCGTCCTCCGTTCCACCCAGCTAACTCTCTCCATTCTGCGCCACACCCACATCTCGAAGGTCTCCAATCTTTTTATGTCGTCCTTCCTCATTGTCCATGTCTCGGAGCCGTACAGCACAACACTCCACACCAGTGTCTTCACCATTCTCTTCTTTAGATTCTTGCTTAAGGTTCCTCTCATCAGCTCTCCTCTTTTGTAAAATGCATCTTTTCCCATGGATATTCTTCTTTTTATTTCCTCGTGGCATCTTGCATCGTCTGTGATCACACTTCCTAGATAGCAAAACTTCTCCACCTGTTCTATTTCTTGTCCGTTTAGTGTGATCTTTATTGTTTGTGGTATTATACCGCTTCTCTTGTTTATCTTCATTACCTTTGTCTTCTTTACGTTTATTTTCATTTCATATTCCAGTGATACCGTATTTAGACGATCCATCATCCTTTGTAAGCCCTCCTGGCTAGTTGCCAGCATCGCCTGGTCATCTGCAAATCTCAATGCCTTCACCCTTCTTCCTCCTACCTTTATCCCCTCCTCCATATCGTCTAGCGTTTCTCTTATGATCTCTTCTATATAGATGTTGAATAGGATTGGTGACAGCGGGCATCCTTGTCTTACCCCTCTTCCTATTTTTCCTGGTTCTGAGTACTCTCCATCAACTCTTATTTTCACTCTTTGTCCCATGTATAGATTACCTATCAATCTTCTTTCTCTCCAATCCACCCCTTTTCTTCTCAGTATTCCCATTAGCTTTCTCCAGTCTACTCTGTCGAAAGCTTTTTCATAGTCGACGAAGCAGATATATATGTCTTGGTCATGTTGGATGCTTCTTTCTGCTATTATCCTCAATGCTGCTATCGCATCTCTTGTCCCCTTTCCCTTTCTAAACCCATATTGGTCCTCTCCCAAGCAATTTTCTGCTTCCGCCTTTGTCTGCAGTCTCTTTGTTATAATTCTTAGCAGGATTTTTGATGCATGTGTCAGAAGGCTTATCGTGCGATGGTCTTCGCAATTTGTTGCATTCTGCTTCTTCTGTATTGGTATATTATTATTGTCTGCAGGAAGTCCTTTGGCCATTCTCCCGTGTTGTAGATGTCCCGGCATAGTTGCACCACCTCGCTCATTGCCTTCTCTCCAAGATTTCTGAGTATTTCTATTGGGATGTTGTCAATTCCTTCCGACTTCCCATTCTTCATGTCCTTAATTGCAGCCAAGACCTCCTCTCTCATCACCTCCGGACCCATGCCGTCCTCCACCTGTGTTTCTTCCTGCTTCCGTTCTTGTTTCCTCATTTCTTCCTCGATGCTTCCACTTCCTGTATATAATTCCTCCACATATTCCTTCCATCTTTCCCTTATATCATCTGCGTCCTCCAGTAGTCTGCCGTCCTTGCTCTTGATTGCACCTCCTCTTCCTGTATTTTGCTTCTTGCTTAGTGATTTTATTTTACCGTACACCAAATCGCTTCGCCCCTGTTCCTGCAGGAGTTCCAGTTCTCTGCACTGCTCCTCCCACCACATTTCTCTTGCTTTATCCGTTGTTCTTCTCAGCTGGTTGTTAAGTCTTCTATATTCCTGTTTAGCCTCCTCTGTACTTTGATGTTTCCATTTTCTTCTCTCCTCCATGTCTTTTATCATCTCTGTTGTTATCCATGGTTTACGTGGTTCGTTTCCCTTTTGGAATCCTATCGTTTCAGTCGCCTCTTTCATCAATGCCTCTTTTAGGTTCGTCCACCTCTCTTCTGTTTTTGTTCCCTCTTTTAGATTTTCTACTTTTTCCTCTAGGTTCTTCGATACTTCTCCCATCTTTGTTTTTATCATTTCTTTGTTCCACTTCATTTTCTTCACTCTTTTCTTTTTGATGAACTTAAGTTGTAGGCTCACTGTCATAGCTACCATGTTATGGTCTGTATCTGCATCTGCCCCGGGAAGGGCTCTCGCATTCTTCACACTATTTCTGTACCTCTGCCTTACCATTATGTAATCCAGCTGGTATCTTTCCCTGTCTCCTGGTGATTTCCACGTGTACCTTCGTCTTTTTTCCTGCTGGAACCATGTGTTCGTTATTACCAGTCTTTGCCTTTTGCAGAATTCCATTAATTTCTCTCCTCTCTCATTTCTCTTCCCCAATCCGAATTTCCCTATTATACCTTCCTGTTCGCCCTCTCCCACTACTGCATTCCAGTCTCCCATTACTATCACATAATCCGTACCTTTGATGTCTTCTAATCGTCTCTCTATTTTCTCATACATGTCATCCACCTCCTCTTCCTTATGCGCCGACGTAGGCATATACACCTGTACTATTGTTATGTCTACTGGGTGTGCATGTATTGATACTATTATCATCCTATCTTCGACTCTTTCTATTTTCGTCACACATTTGGCTGTTTTTTCTGACAGAAGAATTGCTACCCCGTTTTGTCCCTTGTCTCCTCCAGTGTGGACAGCCCTATAGCCATCGCTCACGAAATCTCCTCCCTCCTTCCATCTTACCTCTGCCAAACCTAGTATGTCAAGCTGCGCTCTTCTCATTTCTCCTATGACGTTCGCGAGCTTTCCTGGTCTTGCCATTGTTCTTATGTTCCAGGTCCCTATTTTTAGCCTTTCCTTTTCCGTCTCCGTCCCCATTTCTTAGAGAGCAGTTAATTAATTCAGCTAAAGTAGGAGCTAGTGATTCTATAACTTGAGTTGTTATACAAGGATCTATGTTATCAAATCCTGAGCTATGTGTAATTTTCAGAGTTTTATTGATAGAGATTAATTCCTGTGGAGTAGTAGGCAGTAGAGCAAAAGAGCTTAGGGAAGAAGGAGGCATGAACTCACTAAACCTTTTCTCTGTTGTGGGGATTTTATCCGATAATTTTTGCGCTAATCCAGTAAAGTATGAATTAAACTTTTCGGCCATTATCACAGGATCATTTGTTAAATTACCATCAATGTTTAATTCTTTTATCAATGTATCTCTATTGCTAGTCTTTACTATGTGTCTAATTATTTGCCAAGTTTTTTTAATATCCATGCTACACTTTATGAACTCATTAGTATAGTAGAGTTGTTCGGCTTTTATTCTTGTTGCCTTATATTTATTCCTATAGCAAGTAAACTTTGCTTTATTCTCGGCGGTGGGCTTCTTAATAAATTTTTTATATAATTTTTCCTTTTTTTTAGTTGCTCTCAACAAGCCTTGGGTCATCCATGGTTGATGAAATGTATTCTTTTTTGATAGGTTTTGAGGTCTCAAGGGGAAAGCAATATTATATTCATTCAAGAATATTTCCGCAAACAAGTTGTAGGACTGATTGGGCTTCTCATCCTTACACAAGTCCAATACCGGTTTCCAATTTACATCTAGCAATGAATTTTTTAGGTGGGAGATAGCATCATTTGACATAGTTCTTATCATTTTTGTTCCCCCCTCATTCATTCGTTTATTCGGTGTAATGTCAATATATGTTATTACTGGCAAGTGATCCGATATATCAGAAATAAGTATAGCAGAAACTGTTACACAGTCTCTAGAGTTCGTGAAAATATTGTCTATAAGGGTTGCCGATGAAACTGTTATTCTAGTAGGCCTTAGGATCAGTGGTAGATAGTGATGTGTGAACATGCAATCAATGAAGTCGTTGGTTGGCTGATGGGCTTGATAGGCTAGTAGATCAATGTTAAAATCCCCAGTTATAAAAGTTTTTTTGTTAGTACCTTTTGCTACTGACAGGGTAGTCAAGAGGTTTGCATGTTTGCTATATAACGCCTTCCAAGCAATTCCCCAAAGCGCTGCATGCATTGCTATCTGACTGATCGAAGAAAGTGTGACTTAGGTAAAGAGAAAATGTCAACTGCACTTAAATAATTCTAACATTAGAAGATTGTATGTACTTGAATGCATGTATGTATGCATGTGTAACTGTGCGCACGTGTGTACGCTGTGTGTTTGTATATATGTGTACGTATGTACTATGTGTTTATGTATGTAGGCTAATGTATGTATGACATTGTATGTATATATGTATGTATGTATGCATGCATGCGCGTATGTATGTTTGTTTATATGTTTGAATGTTTGTACGCATGAATGTATGCATTCATGTATGTATGCATGCATACATGCACATATATGTATTTATATTTGCATGTTTGTAATTATGTATGTTTGTAAGTAAGTAAGTAAGTATATTCTTTATTACACCATTAGCAAACGCACAATGGGACAGAAGCTAGAAGCATTGATTGTAAAACATTGAAGTAATAATAAATGGAAATAAAAATGATAAAATAAGTAATTAAAAAAGCAAGTGTTTTCTTATCATTTATGCAGTAATCTAGCAATGTAACCCTTCCCCGTCAAAGGATCACATCGTGGTATCTCGCGATTATGCCGGCGAGGTCGAAGATAATATCCGGTAGATCGTATCGGAGGGAGCAAATCATGGAGGACATGCCCTGGGTTCTGAAGGATTGCTGCAAAGAGAGCATCGTCCGCCTTAGAACACAACAGGTCAAATGTAGGAGTATCAGTTGGCAGATACCCTTGTCGCTTAAGCTTACGTATCAAGGCAGAGAGACATTCTCTCTCAAGACCATTGGAAAATCCCCACCAGACTGGAGATGAGTACAACATTCGTGCAACTGTGGTGGAACGTACAACATCATGAAGTATTAATGTTTGTATCATGAGTGTATGTATTTATGCCCTCACATAAGCATTCAGTCCGTCACTTTATATATTGACCCCTCTGGTCTTGACTCATTTGCCGTCTATCCAACTAAGCTCCTGAAAAATACTTTCATTAAGTCATTCGTTGAAAACTACTCCCAGTTCGGAGCCAGATGATATCAATCCTAGCCTAGTTAAACCGATTCTCGATTACATTGCTGTTCCATTGTCAGCTTTTTATAAAGTGTTCACTATATACAGGTATAGTTCCCTCAACCCCAAAAATTGCTAAGGTAGTTCCCATT
This sequence comes from Allolobophora icterica, assembly GCA_963556255.1. Taxonomy (NCBI): domain Eukaryota; kingdom Metazoa; phylum Annelida; class Clitellata; order Crassiclitellata; family Lumbricidae; genus Allolobophora; species Allolobophora icterica. The sequence goes on from OY744610.1 coordinate 18,336,323, forward strand.
CACAAACAAAGAAGATTTTGCTAATTATAGGCCAATTTCCATAATGCCCTACTTCTTCAAGTTATTTGAAAAGGCAATGCGCGCGCGTCAATGTATTTTTATATCGAGAAAAGAAATATCCTTTGTACAACCCAGCATGCATGGTTTCCAACCAGGCCACTCTACAATGATGTCGCTACTAAATATCCATGGCAACATATCTGCCACTATTGATCGCAACGAATGGTCCCTAAGTAACATGACATATAACATAACATATTTTATTTGGAAACGAAAATATAGAAACTGCGAAAGGTGCACATTCTCGGTAAAGTGACTTTATAGATAGTGCCAAAGCCTTTGAAACGGTTAATCACGATATATTGTCTAAATTAGAAAGCATGGGCATACGTAAGATGGCACTTGCCTGGTTCCGTAGCTATTTAATTAATAGATACCAGCAGATGTTCTGTGGTGGTTCCCTTTCTACTCTAAGACTTGTCAGATATGGTGTACCAGTGCCAGAAGGCTTAATTCTTGGCCTTTTACTCTTTTTACTTTCTATAAATGACCTCCCTAAGGCCTCTATTGCACGTAACTTAAAGTTCATGTTATCATGTAAGTTGTGTAATAGTTTAAAGACTGGTGAATAATAAAAGAATTTTGATTTGATTGATTTTGAATGCTCACTCCTTCTACACAACCTACTATTTGCGGATGACGCCTCTTACAAATCTTAAAATAAACTTTTCCGACTGATGAACCACGAACTAGTAAAAGTAAGCGATTGGTTTGTAGTAAATAAATTGTCCATAAAAGCAACTAAAACAAATTATATCCTACTTAATTCTCATCGTAAACGACCACCTCTAACAAATGAAATACTTACTATACCTAGTATCCCCATTCCCCAAGTAACCTATGCTAAGTTTCTTGGCGTCTACATCGACCAGTCTCTTGCATGGACTGATCATATTAATAATATATCATCCAAAATTGCAAAAAAAACATAGGAGTTTTGTAGGATCGCCTCCCTCTTACCAAAGAACACTCTCATGAGCCTGTACTACTCAATTATCCACCACTACTAAACTTATTGCAACATGATTATGGGCATCGAATTTTCCGACTAGACTAAAACACCAACACTACCTATCTTTCAAAAGAGATCCCTTTGTTACATTGCTAACTGTTCCTATCACTTCCCAACTGACCTTATAAAACAAGCAAACGCGTATTTTGAAGATCGAGCAGATAAAAGCCCTACAAACCAATGAATTCATGTACAAATATGCAAATAGGCAACTACCGTCAGCTTTCAATAATTACTTTGCCTTGGTATTTTAAAGCAATCCTTATACTACTAGAGTATTTGCCCGTCATACATGACGGGTTGTCTCTGTTTCGTGAACACGACAATGCAACCTAAAGCTGGCAATGTGGTTTAGAAGGGCCCGTGTGCCTGCATTCGCCCGATGCAGGCCGTGCGCCTGCATCGGGCTCACCCGATAACATCCCGTGCCCATGCATCAGGCTCGTCAGATGCACATTCCAGACATTCCATTAGCATTTATCTTACGATGGACACATAGAGCTGGGAAATTATATAAGAGATACGCAGCTCCAATAACTACACCCCTAGGCTATATATTCCCGAACTTATACCCGCAAATTCTCGAATAGAAGTGCCGGCCCCAATAGTTGGAATAGAGTCCCTGCCTACATAAAATGTTCGACTAATGTTTATCTCGCTAAGCGTCGACTCCGTGATTACTTGGTGGCATATTTAATTATCTAATGTGCGCGCACTAGTTAACTAGTTAAGATTTATTGATTCCATGTGCAATTGACCAAACCAGCCGCGGTACTGTCACAAATGTAAGGGTTACCCTACTAAGCGGGACCCTGGTTTATTTTAGGGGTTTTCCCTATTGCTCCCGGGTAATCTCATTTTATACGCTTGTAACATACTTGAAATGTTTGATGTTGGTTGATGGGACCAATAAAATTTATGGCTATGGTTGTGGTTATTTGTGCAAGCACGCATGTATGCATAGAGACCTTTGTATGTGTGTTCTTATGAATATTTGTATGTATGCATGCAGTTACGCATGCATGTATATGTAAGTTTAAACTATCCGTAGATAGCATTTAAAGACCGACCATCTTCATTCTATGTAGTTGACCTTGAACCAGACCATTGGATTCTCTGAAAGTTCTGAATGGTCGGGCAATTGCTTCAAAACACACACGCGATTTTCGTCCACAGCCAGAAAATGCTCTGCAACATCAAACGCATGGAATGTTAAGTGGAACGCTTTAGCGATGTGCTTTACAAGCGTCTGATTACACATCATTTGATGGTTTCCGTTTAAAGATAACGCTTTTCTGAGCCACTCTAAACTGCGCTATATTAAGTCTCCTCAGACATTCTCACAACACACAGACATTACATACTCTCATACACACATGCATACATATTACTGTATTGTAGCGTTTCCCAAAGTGGGTTCCGCGGGACCAAAGGGTTCCGCGGGACCCAAGGGTTCCGCGGGGTTAAAACAAGGGTTCCGCGAAAAGTTGTAATTTAAAAGAATTTTCATTAAGAAATTTCATGGGAATAAAACATTCCAAGCAGTTCTTAAAAGGTACACAAAACGTTTTATAAAAGTTTAAAACTGCCGCCAGTCGCTCTTTTGTATGTTGCGATTGTTGACCCCCATTGAGCGATACTCCGGACTTCCAATGCCCTTTATAGATTCCTTGGCTATCCAGTAATTATATAGAATTTTAGATTATAGAGGTCACTGCAGGGATCTATGTAGGTCAGAGCTGCAAGTCTGAATAGGGACGTAGCCAACTTTGTTATCGTTTCTCGACGAAACGAATCCGAAAATGATTTAACGCAAAAGTTTTAAAAGAGTACAGCTGAGTCTGATAATCGTACAACAGTAGGCCTATTAGCAATTAATTTTTTCATTTGCTGGTATAAAAATCTTCCTCAAGGAAGGAAATTAAAGGGTTCTGGGCTTATGTTCAAACTAGTAGGCCCTAATATGGACTGTTTTCCAACATCATATCAGTTTATAGTTTAAAAGAATTGTGCTCTTAGCCAAAACATTCGTTCAAAAATTGCAGATAGGCTAATAGGCTAAGCTTATTAACAACCTGGAAGCGAACTTGGTTAAATACTTTCCTCCCATGAATGGTGATATTAATTGGATTCGAAACCCATTCAAAGTAGCCGAAAACCAGCAAACTTTTTAATAAAATTATCAACTTCTTATAGAGACAACGTCGGACTCGCAATACATGAAGCAGACTTTCACTTTCATTGATCTGTTTGTTGAGCGGGCCAATTGAAGGACACCACACTGTCACGAAATGTGCAGTTAGTGTGCTTGTGCCATTTGCCACAACGCATTTACAAGTGCGAAACTGGATTCTCATAGTAGACTATACGGCAACAAAAACCAAATATAGAAAATGACTAAATGCTGTACCACAGTTCCTGACATAAGAATCCAACTTTCTAGCATTAAACAAAATATAAAAAATTGGCACGAGAAAAAACAAAAATCACTACACATATTAAAAATTCATGAACTCCTGATATTGTGCTCCATACGTCTTGGTCTTAAAAACTGTACACTTTAACATTTGATGTGAGAAAATAAATTGTTTTAAAAACTCCTTATATGGGTGTGTGTTTAGTTAGGCCTATATTAGTATGCTTCTCAGACGCCACATGTGCCTCAATACGTTTAGTTCAGGTTGGGGTTCCGCCATAATATAAAATGACAAGGGTTCCCTGGCCAAAAAAGTTTGGGAAACGCTGCTGTATTGTATTGCATTGTATCTAGAAATTTATAAAGCGCCTCTCCCAGAATAACTAATCAGATGCGCTCTCACCACAGAAGTTCCGTGGAAACAGAAGTGCCTTTAGGGAACGCGAGACCGACGAGGAAAAGCCAATCAAATAGACATATATACAGTATATACATATCAAGACATAGTCAAATAGACACGCATACTTACATACTTACAAACATCCATTCCATGCATATACGCATACCTATATGTACATAGACGGCCTACTAAATACGACGATACTGTGTCATAATGAATACGATTAGCGTCGCTCTTGTCCGTTATCCAGGCTTCTGACAAATTGATCAACTTCTGGTGGTACCCGATGGACTGGTGGCATACTGAGATGGGATTCCCTTCTGAGAGGTATCATGGAGGGAAGAAAAGAGAGGGAAAGAAAGAGAGGAAGACTTAGACGGATGCTGGTGGACTGGGTGAAGGTAGATGGATGCAGCAAACTGAGCGATGTAGCCCAGCATCCAGAGGAGTGACGCCGTTATGTGCCACATAACACCACACTTTCATTCTTATTACAACGCATTTTGTGTAGCCTTACGGTAATAGAGGTTTGCTCGATTGCAATAGTGGTTAGCGTGCTGGACTGTCAATGTGAGGTCGTGGATTCAAATCCCCGCCAGGGCAGAAATTTGGTTCGAGATTTCTGCTCCACCTGCGCCCCCTACCCAAATCAACTGTAATGAGTACACTGACCGTACATTGTCGGTGGGAAGATGAGATGGCGAGCGAGAGTACTGGTCATCCGCCCTCATATGCCGAGGTTAAGAAAATGAAGTCGGCAACACTTCATACCAATAGGTGCCTCAGGGACAGCCTAACGGACTGCTCTTCTTCTATTCCTTTTCTAGTAGAGAAGAATTTAGCGGTAAGCAGTATCTTTGTTTTTGATTACAACAAAGTTTAAGCTTTAGTTCAGTGGATTATGATGCTTGAATGCGATTTCACTGGACTGACCCTTGACATTAAGATAAGGGTGCTTAAGAAATAATTAGATGATATCAGATAAGATCGAACTTGATTTGATTTGATTTGATTTGATTGAATTAGATTAGATAGATCAGATCAGATCAAATTCTATAATAATTAGGTTAGATTAGATTAGATATGATTTCTCCGCGAATAATTTCAGTCTTACTCTCGTATTCCGTCGATTCGAAGCAGACGAAGTCACTTGGAAGACCGTCACCGTGAATCCTGAAAAACGCCGGTTCCGCATCGTCAGGTATCTCCTTCGGTGACTCCTGAACATCCACTTCCTTCGGACAAACAGATAAAACGCCACATACTTATTTTCTCAGATATTCTGCATAAGTGTAACTTATCGCATGCCGAACTAAATGGCTTCTCTGATGAATAATGACTTCGACTGCTAATTCACTTGAAGCATTATAGAAGTGATTAATAAGACTAGATTAGATTAGGCGATGGCTAAAAAAATTACGTCCAAGACAGTAATCTGTATTCTGGTTAACAACTGATGAAATTATTGATTCCATTGTTTCCCACGTGGTCCAATTTTAATTCGAGTTCTCGCTAGTCTCAGTATGTGACCTATCCGATCGGTATCTTCACTCTCTGGGCGCTCTACTCTCCGCTCGGCCCCCAGATGCCTTCTGGTTGTTCCCCGCAAAAGCGGGCACTGCTTAGTGTGGAAGTTTTGCCTACGTTGGCCCCTCTAGTCGGAACTGTTTTCCGCAGGAACTCTTTCTCTTCCCCTTTTCCAGAAACGCCTGAAGGCCATTTCTTAGTGATAATTTCTTAGTGATAAGATTCTGAATCGCTGAGTGGCGCTTTTTAAATGTTCGATTAGGATTACGATTACGATTATTCTAAAGTTAAACTGAATTTTGGATCTGTACTTACGACTCTCCTTCCTTCCTTCTCTCTCTCTCTCTCTCTCTCTCTCTCTCTCTCTCTCTCTCTCTCTCTCTCTTTCTCTCTCTCTCTCTTTCTCTCTCTCTCTCTTTCTCTCTTTCTCTGCCTCTGTCTCGGTCTGTCTGTCTGTCCGTCCGTCTGTCTGTCTATCTGTATTTCTTTCTGTCTGTCTTTGTCTCTGTCTGTGTCTGTATGTGTCTGTCTGTGTCTCTTTGTCTGTGTCTCTGTGTCTCTCTGTCTCTGTCTCTGTCTCTATCTCTATCTCACTCTCTCATACGCTGCTCGTAACTTAGGTGCTGTTTCCAATTCTACCATGTCTCTCACTGGCCATGCAGAGTATTTCTAAGGCATTATAATAATGTTCATTCGTGACATACGCAGAATTAGGCGCTACGAGTCCATGTCTGCAAAGACACCTCTGGTAAATGCATTGGTTTCCCGTCGCCTAGAGTAGTGTAACTAGCTTCGTACTAGTATCAATAGGTCAAACATGCTGACGCTGCAGAGATTTCAGAATTCTATGGCTAGAGCCATAACTAATACATTCAAAATGAACATATAACCCCTGTGCTCAAATCCATGCATTACTTCCTGTTTAGCAGAGAATTAATGTCATAGTTTATAGAACCCTGAACTCTGGCCAGCCACAATACTTTAGATCACTTCATATTCCCAGACTTAACATTATTCAACAGAGTCATCTGGTTATCTTTGTCTGGTCATATACAAATGAAGAAGTGTTATTGGTGAACGAGCTTTCTCGGTTGCTGGATCTACTTTTTGGAACTCTCTCCCTGTGTCTGTGCGCTCTGCTCTTAAAACTTACATCTTTCAACTTGCTTATCCACCATAGGCTACCTCTCTGTCTTACGGAATGATCTTCTGGATATTGACCTGATTACAGCTCGGATCTGATATGCCATTGGTTGATGCCTTGTGCATTAGACACCGGCGCAAGAGAAGTTGCTAATTACAAATACAAGAGTTTGTGCAGCACTTACTTGAACCGTTATTAATTAATTGGTTAGTTGTTGTTAAACGACACTCTTCATAACAAGATGATTAGCATCGCCCTCCTCCTTTCTCCAGGCTTGAGACTAGCAGTAGAATATATCCGTTATTGGATTAAGACTGCACCAACAAAAGTCCCTAAAAGTGCTTAGAATACTTAAAGTACTCATCAGTGAAAAGTACTCACAAGTGCATCGATAACTATAGTGGTGAAGTGGGGGGGGGGTTAGCAAAGGCGAAGTAAATGATGCAATTGGATGAAAGTGCAGGTACTTTTACCTGCAAAGAAATTGTTTTGTCTTTTTTGGCCCACATGTAGAGCGGTCCACGTTCTGATTGATCCTGACGACTGAAGGTTCGAGCCATGTAGTTGGCCTGTTTATCGTCTATGGCGGCATAAGTAGCCAGACAGTGTTCAACTGATAAGAACAATTAGTACATATTAAGATCAACCGGACTCTGATCCTGATTTGACATTCTGAACAGCCTCTGGTGCTCTGCGGTTAGCTTTAGAGCAGCGCTTTAGAAATTGGGAGTTTGCGATTACGATGCATACTGTTGGATAGACTTCAGTTCAATTCTGTCGATCAGATCATTTGTAAAGTATATATACTTCATCTGAACGACAGAACTGAACTTATATTAGATTTTATACTATGACCCGCATGCCACATAAAAACATCTACTATGCCTGAGACCAGAATGCTATTGATAACCTGTGAAAGCTACGCTTCCAATTACTCTTGTAATAAGCAGTAGTTTGCTTGCTAGATTGTCTCAATAAACGAATATAAATCCACTAGCATAATTTCCAATGTCCCGTTTGTCTGATTCCGTCGAGTAATTAGACGCCCTCACTCCCTCCACGCCGCCATGCCGTGAGTGACGGCCCTCCCTCCCTCCCTCCCTCCCTCCCTCAATGACGCCGGCTGGCCACCCATATCACAAAGTCCCCAGTCAGTCGCCCCTATGGCACCCCTCTGTCTGTCTGTCTGTCTGTCTGTCTGTCTTTCTCTCACTCACTCGCTCACTCAATCACTCACTCTCAAGCACACTAAAGTTTCTAAAGTAAATTTACACACTGCGATTTTTCACGGGTTACAGCTAGTAATAATAATAATAATAATAATAATAATAATAATAATAATAATAATAATAATAATAATAATAATAATAATAATAATAATGATGATGATGATAATAATAGCTTATAATTATTACGTTAGATTAGACTAGACGACGTTAGGTTAGATTAGGTTAGCTTAAGTTATCTTAGATCAAGCTACGTTAAGCTTGGTTAGTATAGGCTAAATTAAGTTAGAGTAAAAATTGGGTTTAGGTTAACTTATCTTAGGTTAGATTATTTTGGATTACATTAGATAGTTTATAGAGTAGGTTAGGTAATGCTTTCAGTACGTTTTCATGTAGAACTGATCAGGTGGAACTTAATACGATATCGTGTAAGTTATAATAATAATAAGATCGCATCAACAGAATGCTTGTGTCATCCACTAACAGTTTTTGTCGTCTCTCTTCAGAGGTTCGCAGCTGATGTTGCGCCCTCTTGCGACGAGATATCCCGAACTCGAGTGTTCGATGTAACCCCAACGGTGAACGCCTTTGCCGAGGAGTCTCGTAGAAAGCGAACTGAATTCAACGAATAATAAATATAATCAATTCGTAAACAAAGTTTTAATAGCGACTTTTCTCTGGGTTGTTTACTATCGTAAAGCGAGCGTCAGAAGCGCTCATAGTAGCTGTTAGTAGTTGTGTACTTTTCCAGATCCATCTAAGGTATCACCTTATATCAACTTTCTAGTTTGTAAAATGTGGGCGTTTGTCTTGCATTATTACGAGCATAGGTGTAATTTGTGGGGGGTGCGAGGGGTACCCGTACCCCCACTTTTTGGACTGGGGGTACCGTACCCCCACTTTTTGAATAATGCCAATCAATATTTTACTATTGTGCCTTCCCAGAGATCACAGTCTCCGCCTTGCTTCGTGTATGTAATAAATTAGTACCCCCAACTTTTTAGACCAAAGTTACCCCCCTGATTAAAAGGCTGCTATTATTTTAACCCAAATACAACCCATAGCAACAGCTCCTTTGTCCTATGTGTATTCTTCTCTCTGGTATCCAAGCAACTGCTTTTCATTGTTTTCCTGGTTACTCTGAAACCCGTCTTACTCAATGCAGGGTTGGCTCTCGGCCCTTAGATTTTAGCTAGAATTGAACTGGAGACTATCTGCGTTAGTTTAGGTTGATTTAGATTAGATGATGTATGATTACAATAGGTTCGATTATGACATTATGTTAGGTTACATTGGTGATGATTGTGTGGTGGTCGTTGTGATGCTGTGCGTATCCATGCATATGTATGCATGTATCTAGTTTTTAATACAGGTACCTCTCATTACCGCCGCGTTCGTTGGCCTAAGTGGTGTTAAAGTTCATAACAATAAGTTCATACATAAATAATTCTCACGTAATTGTTGTAAAAACCACCACCCACTGGTGGGTTCTCGCACACAGACAACACCCACCTAAAAGAATCCAATCCACATTTCATAGTTGAGACGCTGTTCAGACTTCCTGGTCTGTGTTTCATCGTGGAAAAGAAATCTTGACAACGGAATGGGCTCGCAACACACGGTTACGCTTACCGACTATCACTCCCCCATAGATGGTAAAAGACGCAGCGTCCGGATGTTCCTCAGCTCACCAGGTCTGTTCAGGCATTCGTCAATACCCCTCCGATTGGTCGATTGTTCGTTTGGTAGAACCTGTCAGTGACTGACGGTTGACGCCACTCCAAGGACTCTGCCTCACCGCTACATTGCTCAATCGGAGATGTCTTCGATCGCAGACGCCACACCGAAGTCCAGGGACTCGACACTAAACTAAATGGAACCAATCTGGCTAGTGTTGTCTACTAGTCAACCAGCTTAAGGTCGACCGTGTACTTTCTGTTATTTTAGGTCTGATGCGACAAAATAACGTCCCAAAACGCACGACATTCAAACCAAAGAAAAACTGATGAACGTAGACTCCACCGAAAAAGTCCGAACATTCGAGAATTATCGAGCAATTTTCGTACTTGACTAATTGAAATTTACAAGAATTATGACGGTCATGATGATGGTAGCGATGGTAGCCATGATGACGACGAAGCCAATTAAGATGATAATGATGATCACAAGACTTACGATTGTCTTGTAAGAACTCTTCTCTCAGCTACACAAGGCTCTCCCATCTAGACCGAGTAGCTATTCTCACTGTTTCGTCACCGCAAACTCTTCTATGTCTGACACACGAGGGAGTTCATAGATGGGAGAGCCTTGTGTACCTCTTATAGAACTTTGAGAGCCTTGGATTTTCCCATGGCTTTAAATAACTCGGATTTCCCCTAGACGCCAAAAGCACCGCGCTGTACAACCGCGAGACATCGAATACAATTTAGAAAATTCGGCTAAATGACTAACAAATTGGACCAGAGATGCGGGATATGACTTGATGCAACTCTTGGGTTTTCAATTTTCAACCAAGGGAGTTTAGCTCTGAAAGACTTAATCATTTCGGAACGAAAAGGAAAATTACGAACCCATCAACTAATTGCTTGTAGGAAATTGGGGTCATTATACTATGTCAACATTTGGTGACATGTCAATTGTTTCCACTTAATTGTTGCGATATAGCCATAGATATCGTTGTTAATCAGGTAATTGAGCGATCTGGGCTTTCAATTGTAGCGTTCTTAATTGTACATTGTATAATCGTGCATTTATATAATTATACGTGTTGTTTATTTGTAGCGTACATTACAGAGTCAAGGAGTGGTGTATTCCCATGAGAAATTTTCAATGATTCTAATGACTACATTTGAAAACCCAGAGCGACCATCTATAAATAGTCAAGCCTGGGATATTTCTGCTTATGTTGCAGCAGTGCATGGGCACATACAGGCATTTGAGAGACAAAGAGAGGGAGACAGAGCAAGAGGGAGACAGACAGTCAGAGAGACGGACACCCATGGCAGGCAGTCAGACAGACACATAGATAAGAAGAGAGCCAGGCACAGAAAATTAGCAGAGGTGGACATCTATGCTATATATTGACCCTACTGCGTAGGAATGCACTAATGTGTATATAGCCTAGTACTTGTAGATGATTTGTGACTGTCGTCATGCCACAAAGGGTGTTCTTTTCGTACTCCTCCTGCGTGTGCGCAATATTTAGTGTTGAGACTGTGAAGTCGCTCAGTCGGTCAACGTCGCTTACACCAGAGGCGTCTATCCCCCAGAAGTCATTGGATCAACTTTGGATCAACTTCCCACTCCTTTCCCCACCCCTTCCCCCATGAACCAAGTTGATAATGGCACACACACACAAACACACACACACACACACAAACACACACACACACACACACAGATCTCCCATGCCATTTCTTGGAAGGAGCATTTGCCCCAAGGTTTCCATGGTGTTTGTGTGGGTGAGCACTGAACAATTTAGCCCGGCTAATTAAACGCCAGTCCAGCAGATGGATCATAATAGGTTTGGAGTAAATATACTTTGATAAGCAGCAGAACATGGAAAAGAGAAAGCAGATGAAGATAAGCCGCGTTGAAAAAGGATCAGAACATTGTGTTTGATAGGAATTTCTCTTTCTGAATCGCAATAGACAAATGGCTCCTTAAATTATAGCATTGCATTGTATTGCATTTTATTGCATTGCATTGTATTGTATCACTTTGTATTGTATTGTATTTTATATTATTTTATTATTTTATTGTATTGTATTGTATCGCATTGTGTTCCATTGTAGGGGGATAGATGAATGGCAACACTCTGGCCTGAAGAGCACTAGATCCTGAAAAGTTGCGTTTCGATACCCGTAAGCCCTCTCTAGATCGACTCAGCCTTCCAATTCCTAGGGGCAACAGTAAATGAGAGGGCGCCTTACAGGATGCCTAGACGTTGGTTATTTAAGACCTTCATTACTGTACTGTCATGTTTCAATTGTTTCATTGTATCTTACTGCAGTTTGTCAGTTAGCTTAATACATAAACACGAATATTACTATTTATTTGTTTTTATTTATTTATCCATCGTATGGCATTTCGTGTAATGTATTGCGTTGTATCGCATTGCATTTAACAGTACAACTGTACTTGATACACTACAATACAACTCTATTTGATACAATACAATACAACTGAATTTGATAGAATACAAACAATTCAACTATATTGGAAACGATACAATACAACTTTATTTGATACACGCAACTGTATTTGATACAATAGAACTGTTTTGAAGACAATACAGTACACCTCTGTTTGATACAATACAACTATATTTCATACAATACGGTACAACTATATTTGATACAATACAATACAACTGTATTGGAAACGATACAATACAAATGTATTTGATATTGCATTCCTTGCATAGTTCAGAAACTCACACACGACCACACAATAGAACATCGATGAGCAACTGCGAGTGAAGGAGTCGCTCAACGTCTCGATACAGTTAACTTATCGCATATATAAGTGGAGGCTCGAACTCCTACTCCCCGCGTTACAAGGGCAGCGCTGTAGCCAATTAGCTACCGTAGTCCATACCTAGGGTATGATGTGTTAGCGACTTCATTTTCTTAGCCTCGGCAAATGTTGACGGTGGCCAGTCCTCTTCCTCGCCGTCTGATCCTAATACCAGTAGTGTACGGTCAGTATACTCGTTATAACTGGGCCAGTAAAGGGGCGCCGGTGGAGCCAAAATCTAGAAACAAATTCTCTCCCTCGTGAGATTTGAATCTCCAACCTCTCGGTTGACAGTCCGTCACGCTAACCACTGGACTTACTAAAGGAGCATTGTGCTATCGTTGTCTAAGCGTTTTCACCTCAATAAATACAGAATTTGAAGATTCTTTATTCCACTACCGCCATAATTTATTTAAACATGTTTCAACTATTTAAAACGTTACGAAATCGTCATAAATGCTATGTAATGGACGCAGCTCGGTCGCATTAACCTTCCTTAACATTAAACTTCATCTGCATTAACATTTCATAATTAACATAAACCAACTTCCATAACATTAACCTTCCTTAACATTAACCTTTCTTAACATTAACCTTCCTGAATTAACATTAACTTTACTTAATCAACACTATACTAATAGAAGGTTAATGCTAAGGAAGGTTATTGTTAAAGAAAGTTCATTTTAAGAAGGGTGATGCTAATTAAGGAAGGTTAATGTTAAGAAAGGTTGATATTAAGGATGGTTGATGTCAAAGAAGGTTAGTGTTAAGGAAAGTTGATGTGAAGAAAGGTTAATGTTAATTAAGGAAGGCTCATGTTAAGAAAGGTTGATCTAAAGGAATGTCAATGCTAAGGAAGGTTAATGTTAAGCAAAGTCGATCTTAAGGAAGGTTAATGTTAATTAAGGATGGTTGATGTTACGAAAGGTTGTTCTTAAGAAAGATTACTGTTAAGGAAAGTTGACCTGAAGAGTTTCCTTAAAATCAACTTCCCATAATTTAATTAACATTAACATTTCTTTAGCATTAGGCCTAACATTCCTTAAGATCAACCTTTGATAAAATTAACTTACCTTAAATGACGCTGACGTTCCCTGTAGGCTAATCAACTTTCCGTAACGTTAGCCTTTCGTGACTTTAGCATTTCTTCACTATACCACAGGTAAACCTGTTGCAAAAACTCCATATATACACGTCGGAATATCTTGGCTTGGAACGGCAAGTTTACTACCTATAATATTTAAGCTCTCCAAAAACGGGTGTGTTAAAGAACACACATTTATTCGATAGATAGCAGCAGTGTGTTACAGGGTTCGTTCCATTGTAATAACAAGGTGTGCATATTCTATTATGCAATTCAACAACATCTTATGATAACAAAGGTCATACATGTAACCATAGGCGTAGACTCTGGGGGGTCAGCCGGGGCACGTCCCCCCCCCAATAATTGAGGAGCCGGGGCAATGACCCCCCCAAAATTGAGAGGAGAATTTCTTCAAATATGAAAATATTATGTTTCAATATAGACAAATTTCTTCAAAAACAGAAAATCAGAGACACAGAACTGAAATACTATCAGAAATTCATACTGAAAACAAAGAGTTATTTTTATCTTCAATATCTTCAATACGAAACAAGTTTACATGTAAACAAAACGCCCATTTCATACACATTAACGTAACACTGGAAGCCTCTGCTGACTGTCCAGACCAGAGGTGAAAAAGTTTTCTCGGTTTAAACAAAAACAAAAGAAAACCACCAAATTTATTTTTAAAAATAAATTTCTTATTTTTGATATTTTTAATATAATTGATTTAATGATTTTTTATTTTCGAAAATCGCAACTGAATTAAACTGAGTTGGAGCTCTTGTTCATGCCATTTTTCATGATTTTTATGATCCGAAATCCGAAAATCTTAAAAAAGTCAAAACAACAAAAACCATAAAAACAAAAAAAACTAAAGTAAACAACAAAAAACAACTTTTCATATTGAAAAAACTTGTTTTCTGGTCCAGACGATATCCCCCCAATATTTTGGACAAGTTTACGCCAGTGCATGTAACGACAGAAGTTATTTGAGCAGCTCTAAATGTAAATGTAGCTTAAATGGAAATCTCTGAAACAGAGATTCAAGTTAACAGAGATTCAAGTTAAATGCATAAGCGTTATTTAGGCCTAGTTAAGGTAAAGGACAAAATTGTGTTTTTTTCTACCCTTTCACTGGTAGAATATAACTACGGCATCTGTTACGGTTACGGTTACTTTCATCTGCCGCCATGCATCTTATCGTGTACATATATAGGTGGCCCCAATTAGCGGGGCTTCGGTCCTGTTGGAGTCTCCTTTTGAGCCCACTGGTCTCTCGTCGGAATGATGTTGTTGCGTTTACTGTAACGGTGTTACTATGTTTGCATTTTATCGCTTACTTTGGACCAATAACATTTGTGGTTATGGTAATAGTTATGGTAGTAGGTCTAGTTAACACGAATTGTAGTTTGACATAATTATAGATATACGGTACGTGTATACATATGCGTATACATGTAAAAAACATTCATAAGTAGGCCTAAGAACATGAACAGAAAGTTGCATATCTGTGAATATGTGACGTATAATACATCAGCGTATAATATTTACAGCGATTTATTACTTTCAGACGGTGTCACGCCCCGTACTGTCAGTCCTACTATTCCAATCCCTCTAGCTGAATTTCTAATGTCATGTCCCCAAACAAGCGCGTGGCGCCGCCTCTATGCAACTTAAACACGATTTCAATTGTATTTACACAGTCTAATCAACATGGGTCTATGCCATTTGACAACATAAAATCGTTCAGATGTAGTAAGCGAATGAATGTCCTAGCGCTATATTGAATTATGAATCATGAGCGTAAATAGTAGCCTGTAATAATAAGGTGTTTTGCATGCATATATGTATAAATAATAATAATAATAATAATAATAATAATAAAAATAATAATAATAATAATAATAATAATTATTATTATTATTATAATAATAATAATAATAATAATAATAATAATAATAATAATAATAATAATAATAATAATAATAATAATAATAATAATAATAATAATAATAATAATAAAATAATTGTATTCTTTATTACTTCAAACTGACAGACGCAGTAAGATTACATTGAAACATGAAAGTACAATCAAGATCTTAATTAAACACACGGTGTGGCACCATGTATAGGCCTATGCATGTATGTATGTATGTAGACTACAGACCACAGTCGTCCACCTGTTAAGAATGTTCATACTCCTCCCGAGTTCTCCTTAGGCGGGGCACTCTCATCAGTCGACCGACCATCGCAGCCCCAGCCGAGGTCACCACCACCCTTAAAATTGGTGGTGACCTCATTCCACCGTCACAATGCAACAATAAGTCAAGATCTAAGGAACTCCTCCACCTTCTGTTGTTCTGAAGTTTGCAGGAAATCCTGCTCCCAAAATATGAATTATGAATTATGAACATATTATGTGCGATTATACATCGCTTATGACGAAGGAGAGATTTCTAATTGTTTATAATCGACCGATTCAGAAGAACCGGGTGTCTTTATTACAAAAACATTTTCATTATTGTATTCGGCAGATGGCAGAGTAGGACTAAGCGTTGGAGAAAATCGTTCACATTTCGAATACAATACGAACTCAACTTTCACAGTTTCGTTTACAGTGGAACGTAATGGAACGGAATTAAATATTCGCCTGTGTGAACAATTTGACGATGGAGCTACCCGCAGCCTTGAGTCAGACATCACAGAGGCAAACTGTTCCAATTGTGGACCTAATTGTAATTATATGCTACACAGGGCTGTAGTCGACGGTATAGGCTACGTGGGTATACAGCGTGTACTCACCTCTAGAGACCGTATAGGCCTACTCACCTCACAAAATATTTTTATTCATTTATATTAAAATACTATAGCGCATACTCACAGAATACTGTAGCGTATACTCACCTCTAATTTGTTTCGGAAAACTAATCGGTAGCGTCTACTCACCTCTAATTTTATAACTACAGCCCTGATGCTACATTGTAATTTAAATTGTGATTGCAATCTGACATTTATGGTAATCTATCATCTACAGTGTTAAGTGTAAACGCTTCGAAATATTAAATTAAAAGCGAGAACTTGCTTTCAGAAATTATGAACTATTTGAAAATTGTAAAAAAAACATTAAAAATTCTAGAAAATTGTTATGACATTAAATGATATGTTGAGATTCGATCATAAAATGAAGATGTAACAGTTAAACAGTGTACCTACCATCTTGCTAACGGATTGATCTTCTTGATATTGACCTAATTACGGCTTGGTGTTGGTGCGCCTTCGCCTCGTGCTTTGCGCATTAGACGCCGGCGTGATAGAAATAACTAATTACAATTACAACGATGGTTTAGATTACGAACGTGATAGTCTAGTGGTTAGTGTGCTGGACTGTAAACCGAGAGGTCGGAGGTTCAAATCTCGGCCATGGTAGAAATGCGTTTCGAGAATGCTGCTTCATTTGCGGCCCCTAAGAAACTCATCTATGACGAGTAGGCCTACACTAACAGTACACTGTCAATGGGAAGATGATGCGGCGAGGGAGAGGACTGACCCCACGCCCTGTGTGCCGAGGAAAAGCAAGTGAAGTCGCCAACACTTCATTATCATGGTTGCCTTTCCGCTTAGCCCAAGTAACTGTTCTCCCGTGATCTCTTCACCATCCAGTCGCTTGGGGTTTTATGCACTGCATGAGACCAGCTTCTCCTAGTGATCAGCCTCCTTGCGGTGGTAGAGTCGACGGGGGGGGGCGAAGCTGGGCAATCCAGGCCAACCGGTCGCTAGGATCCTTGGTCCGGTGAAAGCGTCATCCATGCAAGCAACGGGTGCAGCGACGCAGTTTATCCCCCAGCTGCCATGGCCTTTGACGTCGCCCTCCTCCTTTATCCACACTTAGGATTAGCACTACCAGAGTACGGGCAGCTCAACCCTCATCCGTCCACTCTTCTCCACAATCTCTCCCCCTCTCACCCTAATGCTATTGCATCTATCAGCATTGCCATATTTATGCATGAATACACCGCCATTATTTGCCGTAATTGTAATTGTAATTACGACAATTCATGTAGCATTATCAGTCACCTTGTCACCTTGTGCCGTCAGTTCGTGGAACTCTAGCGACCGTCATGACCATGCACCTCCTCCATTCCTTCCTGTTCCGTACCGCGTCCCTTAGTTGTGCAAGGTTCATCGCTGTCCTCCTGTGTATCTCCTCCATCCATCTCAGGCGGCCTCTTTTCCTCACCCCCTCTCCGCACGCCAGCATCATCTCCTTCTCCATCCCGTCTGCTCTCATCACATGTCCAAAGTACATCAATTTCTGTCTGATAGCCCTTTGTTATAGTGTCATGTCTCCTCTTAGTTGTCCTATCTCCAGGATTACAGATACATTTGTTCACTTTTCTCTCCACGATATTCCCAGCAGCCTTCTCCATATCCACATTTCACACGCGTCGATCTTATCTTCTGTCAGCTAATTCTGGGATGCTGCACACGGTTGCTTGAACTTGCTTCAAAGGAAACTAACGCTATCAAGTCTTAAAAAAATTCAGTGCAGAGTCGAAGAGAAAAGGTGGTGACTGTCACCACCACCCCGAAAGTGGTGGTAACTTGATTCTACCATCACAACACAACGACAAGTCAATGACATAAAGAACTCCTCTACCTTCGGCTGTTTTAAAGTTCGCAGGAAAACCCTGCTCCAAAATTAAGCGATAAAATATTGAACTTTCATTTAAATTTACCATCAGTTTAATGACATCTCATGGCAACATCGGCCGCTGACGTCATATCAAACATCGTACATTTGCAATTTAACATAGAGCATGCACACTTAAAGTATACAGGTCGTTAACACGACTTCTCTTTAAACTGTTCCGGCAGCCAACACATTTGTATTTACACATTCTAATCAACATATGCCATTTGACAACGTAAAATCGTTCAGGTGTAGTAAGCGAATGAATGTCTTAGCCCTATTTTGAATTTTTACGCGTACATAGTAGCCTGCAATAATAAAGTGTTTTGTATGCATGTATGTATGTATGTATGTATGTATGTATGTATGTATGTATGTATGTATGTATGTATGTATGTATGTATGTATGTATGTATGTATGTATGTATGTATGTATGTATGTATGTATGTATGTATGTATGCATGTATGTATGTATGCATGTATGCGTGTGTGTATATATGTATGTATGTATTGTAGGCTACATTCGTCCACCTGCTCAAGAGTGTTCCTATTCTGCCCGAGTGCTCCTTCATCAGTCGACAGGCCATCACAGCCCCAGCGGAGGTCAGCACCACCATTAAAAGTGGTGTTGACCTGATATCACCGTCAACATACATAAATAAGTCAATGGCCTTAGAAACTCCTCCACCTTCTGTAGTTTTAAAGTTTGCAGGAAATCCTGCTCCAAAAAAACGGAAAATATATACACGATTATACATTGTTTATATCGAAAGGGAGATTTCTAAATATTTATAATAGACCGATTCAGAGGAAACGGGTGTCTTTATTACAAAACCTTTCATTATTGTACTCGGCAGATGGCAGCGTTGGACTAAACGTTGGAGAAAAATCGTTCACATTTCGAATACGAACTCAACTTTCGTTTACAGTGGAATGTAATGGAACGGAATTAGACATTCGCCTGCGTGAACAATATCACGATGGCGCTACCCGCAGACTTACGAGATGTTGAGGCAGACCTCAGAGAGTTGCAAACTGTTGCAATTGTAGACCTAATTGTAATTAGGCCTACATGTCTCATTGTAATTGAAATTGTGATTGTAATCTGACATTTATGGTAAAATATCATCTATACCATGTTAAAATAGCATCGTAACAATCTCTACCTCGACCCGTACAAATTTAACTCGATTCATTTTGTTTTGAAAATAGCAGGAAAATCTGCCACTTAAAAATTATTCGTGTTTATTGACAAGCTCAGTGATATGCCGCATTTTTTACTTATAGTCTTATGTAGCCGCGAGAAATGGGTGTTCAAGTGCAATATTTATTTCTCTCTTATTCAATATTTTGAGTCGAGAGAACAAGAAATCGAATAAGCGAGTATGATCCAGCACGCAGGTTGAATTTTTCCTTATTTCACATTAGGCCTATATTAATTTTACACCAATGTCGGCTGACGAAAGTCGGCATCTGTGGTGATCGACTTGTGCGTCATCCTGGAGGAAGGTGGTTCTGAGCGTACTCTAGTAAATAATAAGCTAATAGTCCACTTAGGCAAACTGAGAAGGTGGTGGAGGTAGCTAGTGTGGATATGGTGGGTTTCTGACAGATAGGAAGAAAGGTAAGGTTACTACTCCAGAGCTGAGGGGTCTTAGCGACTCAGCTAAGAAGGTAAGAGTGGAGAATTATATGCAATCAATTGTTATCGTGATCTATATGAAGGATAGCTCTGAGAATCTAGCTTGCCACCGGAACGCGCGGATCATTCGGGACGTCGTAGTTCAAGACTTTAGGCTGGTTGACAAAATTCAGGTGTCAGAGCAGTCCTTTAGTAGGCCTATCCCAGGTAAGACTGAGAAGCGGAAAGCTGTAATTTTAGCCTAAATTCGAAAGTCCTCCGAAAATCGGGTAACGATGTAGCTACAGAGTGCAGTTTGCCGTTTTCCAGGACTGGAGATAGAAGAACAAACAACAAAGCAGTCAACAAAGCAGTCATGTCCAGTGACGGAAGACGAGATACTGAAAGAAGTCCAGGAAGTCCAGTGGAGTAAAGGGCTCAGAATCAGTAAAGGTTATAATGGATTAAAAATGCCAACGAGCTCAGTTAGGCCTATATTATTTATTTTTATTGCGATGTCATCCCGAATACGGTAGGCCTAATAGTCTACATTGGTTGGAGATACTTTAAGGTAAGAGAATACATAGCCAGCACCTTGTTATGTAAGGCCAAAACCTCTATTTCCGAAGAGTTCTGGGGTCCACGAAGTTAAGGACTGCAAGGTAAGGTTCGAGGATGTACCTTGAGTTATCTGTAGAGAGGGGGATAGAGTAATGGTAACACTCATGGCCAGGAGAGCAGCAGGAGATCGGCAGTACGCGGTTCGATTCCCGCAACCCCCTCGGGCGGGCGCCTTGCATGGTTGCCATAACGTGTGTAACGGTGTGTTTAGTTAAGATATTGGTAATTTTTAAAATAGGCCAGCATCCAACCGGAAAATGTGACCATTGCATTTGCAGCACTGAGGTTTTCCAATGGGAAAGACTACGAATACTGGTGGAAATGATCTACCAAATAGGCCTACGGTCCAAGAGTTACTCCCATCCAATCGTCATATGATCACACATTTTACAGGTCCTATCATAATAAGGAACACGAATACGAACTTAAAGACTTATTTGCCTTTTATTTCAATTGCTGATAGAATGATACTGCAAAAAGATTGATCACTTTCTATTTCAGAAATGCACTGTGGAAAAGGCAAAGCCACAAAGACCCAAACTGAAACTCGAAGACAACCATCACTCTATCCCCCCCTCTCTACAGATAACACAAGGTACATCCTCGAGTTTTACCTTGCAATCCTTAACTTCATGGGCCCCAGAACTCTTCGGAAATCGAGGTTTTGGCCTATCATAACAAGGTGTTGGAGCCGCCTGAAAAAAACAAAGCCAAGCTCCAAGAAGACAGCTCAACTGGCAGGATGAGTAAATTTCGTTAAGCTAGTCTTGAGCACAAGCAAACCCTGACTCCCTCATACTGCAACGGCAGGGATTAGCAGGGGCGTCCATCCTATGGGGGGAATGAAGCAGAAATCTTCATAGCCTTTTCAGGGGGGAAAGAAGAAATTTTTAGTACATTAAAGTTAAACGTCTGCTCATACTTTCCATTTCAGTGATTAATCGATTAGTCAACTTCATAATGTTGGCGTATCGTACGCGGCATATTCAATCTCAGACCAAATGAGGTTTCCAGTGTTTTAATGTAACAGCCCACATATACAGCCCTGTATTGCCCTCTTCTCCTCCACGTTCCCTTGTAGCCCCATCAACCTTGCAGAGCAGACTCCAGGCCTGTAGGGTGGAACACAGGCAGGCAGGCAGGCAGAGAGGAAGGCAGATAGCAGCCCGGCTGCACACAAGTCGACCGGTATCAGATTCCTCGCCTCTTAACTAAAGGGGTGAAGGGGTGAAGCGAAGGGGTGAATGGAGGGGTACTCTTTGGTTGACGTGGCCTCCCGCAAGATGAGATACTTTGATTTATAAGCGTTTCGTAATTTTGATGTGTTAATACTTTGCAATTTCATTTTACTAGTAATCGTGCCCAGAGACAATGTTTTAATGAATTATAAATGTTGCGAGCCGTTATGCGGCATGCTTATCCGTAGTGACAAATGGCGCATACATTGTACTACACACCACAAGTGGGAGACTACAAGGTATATATAAATTGCACACAATTTATACATAGCTCGGTTCGCACTATACCCCCAGGTAGTGCAAACCGAGCTCGAGGAGTTTCGACACGCATATCGATCGCGCCGTACAAAACCTTGTGCAAGTTGTGCCTCTTAATGAATTGATTCCAGACGACGGAAAACTGGAACTAATTCAACTAGACAGTGACAATGATGACGAGCGAAAGACACATCTGTTGAAAGGACAGTGGATTGAAATCCTGATCTCCCTTGCGCTATTCCATCACTAAAACTAGACGAAATTGTAAATCGCCTGGCTACGCACTCTGCTGCTCTGAAGAGGCACCTGTTGTAATTTTAGTACTTGTGTTTCTACGTTTGTACTGTCTGGCCGCTATGGCGGTATGCCTCTGTCTTAACCAAAGCCGGTTTAACCACTAGGCGAACTAGGCGGCCGCCTAGGGCGGCACATTTCTGGGGGCGGCAGAGAAGCTACACAAAGAAATATTTTTTAAACCATTGCCGCCGTTTTGCCAGTCCAGGGGCGTAGCCATGCAAGGCGCTTAAGGTGCGTACGCACCTCCTGTCACATTCTGCATTAGGGCCCTATAGTCTTTCACTTTTCTCCAAGCGCGCAAATTTTAAATTTGGTTAACTGTTCCATCTGATGATATATTTAGCCGCTGCCTACGGTGTTCAAAAAGCCCGTGTAGTGCGGTTATATCTCAGCCTCTCTGCAGTCTGAACTACAGTCTGTATGATGACGCATGAATCATGATATCTGATAACAGACGTATTGTGTGGTATTTGTCTGTTACCCTGATGTGTCGGAGTAATTGACCTTGTTCGACCCCCCAAGCTGCACATGAGCCAGATTCTCCCTTTTAGATGTACAACCACGGCATAGGCCTACAGCCCTACACTCTAACGGTATAATCTCTCAGCTCAGCGCTAACATATGCATGAAATAGTATCTGCCTTGTTCGTGTCTTTTGCGCTCGCTCGCTCTCTCTCTCTCTCTCTCTCTCTCTCTCTCTCTCTCTCTCTCTCTCTCTCTCTCTCTCTCTCTCTCTCTCTCTCTCTCTCTCTCTCTCTCTCTCTCTTGTTTTCTCTCGCTCTGTCTCTGTCGCAGTATGTCTCTCAATGTCTCTCTATAAGCCTTGTGGGGCCTGTACACTCTACATTGCCTACAGTGACTCTACACACGATTGCAGTATTCAAAAGAAAAAAGAAACTAAGACTCAACTGATGGTAAGGAACTTCTAAATTTAGAGTAGCAGTTCTTGTTGCTATAATTTTTTAACTAGTACATACGTAATCTGCTTCACTTCCTGAAACATTACTAAAATAGGCGTAGCTACATTGAGGCAAGAGGAGGCATTTGCCTCCTCTTGGTTTTGTAGATTTAAAAAATTTTCTTGGGTTATAGCCCTGCATCCTCAAATATACCCGATTAGGGTGTACACCCCATGGATGTTGCCTCCTCTTGTGCGTTTAGCCCCGAGAAAAAAGTCATCAAGTCCTCGAATGTATTAATTTAATGACTAAAAAGGTCATCAACTTTTTCGTAACATAAATTTAAGAAAACATGCCGAAATTCTGAAATTCTCAGAGCGAAATTCTCAAATTCTCAGAGGTTTTTTAGACCGCCCTTCGGACGCTGAAAAATGTCCCCCTCACCTCTCAAACAAGATCGCCGCCACTGCATCAAAGTTTGCCTCCTCTTGAATTGAAGTCTGGCTACGCCCCTGATTACTAATGCCTTTTACTTAAACCTAACGTTACGCTGTGAATCTGTTAAAATAAGAAAGTATAGTGTCGAAAGTTGATTCCGTGATCGTTTTATTTAGAAGTAATAATGATTCTTAGATGATTACAATGGGGTCAATGAACGACGATACTAAATTAAAGATGCAGCATTCGGCTGCATTCCTGTGTGAAGGTTATATTAACTTGATCAATTTAATATTAATTAGGCCCAGTGGCGGCGCCACGATCTGAAAAGTGGTACGGCAAATTAGAGGGTCTGCCTGGGTAAAAATTACGGTAAAATTATGTTTTTTCCGTAAAACCTTGAAAAGTGGTACGGCAAAAGCCGTACAACAAACATAGGCGCCGCCGCCACTGATTAGGCCTATTATCGCACTCAAAGTGTATAGAAGGCCTTCTATACACTTTGTATCGCACTTGCCAGGGGCGCAGTGCGACAGGTTCGCCTAGGGCGCCAAATACTCTGGCGCCGGCCCTGGTCTTAACGTAACTAGGCCTACATGTACTTTCAATCCACTGTCCTTTCGACAGATGTGTCTTTTGCTCGTCATCATCGTCAAGCCTTCTTATTTTATAATGCATAATGTTGCTTTATTAGCGAACTGAAAGTTACAGAATTCAACAGTAAAATTGTGCTTCAGAGTTCGGTAATCGATAGGCCTATTTTCTCTTTTGTCGACAGTTGGCCAATCGTCTGGGGACGTCGTTGGGGGGCATCTGATCACATGGGGGGATGCGTCATAGACGTAAGGGGGATGGACGCCCCTGTGGACTAGGGTTGGGTTGCCGGCTCGCAGCAATGCCCAATCCCCAGATGCAGCTCTAAGACTGTGGATTATTCGAAAGCACTAAAGAATAATGAAAACTTTTGTATATATGTTTTAGAGACAATCATTTATTATCAAGCACATAATACTGTGTAACAGGATCATCATCTTAGTCATGAGTGCTCCCAAACTCCAATAAACAATAATAATACTTCGTCTGATATCCATTTGTCTTTGCTTTCTTGTTCGCTCTTCCCCTTTGTTGTTGGCTGCTGTTTGCATTCCGTTTTGCATGTATAACCACATAACTTCTACGAAGTCCTGATCGTTGATCTGTAATCAACTGCGATGACCTTTCGACCTCGTCTTCGTACTTTTGTCGGATGTCTTGACATCATACTAGACATTCTCTGTTGGTCGGATTCCTCTCCTTAATCTAATTTTCAGTTTGGCTATTACTATCATCGAATGATCTGCAGTTTGTCATATTCGTCTGCTTCACCGATGGCCGCATCTACTCGAAACGAATTTATAAGTGGACTAACGTTTGATTTGAAATTTGTCGAACTTGTTAGTTCGACTACAAGAAATGGATTTTATGTTGTTTACAATACGAAAATAAACGTGAAAAATTACTATACTGGCCATACGCCGGCGTTTCTATAAATGAATGTTGTAGTTCACAAGATAAGGTGTTTAAGGCTCATTGATAGGAGTTGACTCTCTCGCACGAGCAAGATGACTAACATGATGACCCTCTTACACAGTATCATGTGCTTGATAATAAATGATTGTCTCTAAAACATATACAAAGGTTTTCATTATTCTTTAGTGCTTTCGAATAATCCACAGTCTTAGAGCTGCATCTGGGGATTGGGTATTGCTGCGAGTTGACTCTCTCGCACGAGCAAAAATTACCTGTTGACTCAGTAGATGGCGGTAGCAGACAGCGGAATATCGTAAAGATGTAGACAATTACGGTTCCATCATTCTTATTGCCGCCATTTTTAAGTGTTTGAAATTTAATTATCGTAACTTGGGACGCGTTTCTTAGTGCCGATGAATTGCAGTTTTCTTTGAAACGTCGAATGGTTTGTACTGACGCCGCTATATTTGCCCTAAGAACAACCGTTGATCAGTTTACCAATAATGGCATTTCTGTATCCATGGCCTCTTCACATTATTAGAAAAGTTTTTGACATTGTTGTACATAGCAAACTGTTCCACTCACTGTTACAAGCGGGTATACCATCAGCTGTTATGTACATTGGTAAGAGAGTCGGCTGCGCCCCATACTCCTCTATACAGCTAATAGGTCTACTATTCGTCCTCTGACTTCCTGGTTTGACGCCGAATGCCCGCTGTTTCGAGAGACGTTATCGTCGATCCAAGGACCCCTGCGACCGGTTTTCCTGGGTCTCTCAACTACGTGCCCTCCATCGCCTTTACCGGGACAGAAATAAAGCATCCTACAAACTGTATACAGTGGCAAGTATCACATCAAACAGTGCCCGAGAGCCCATGAGCTCTCAGAATATTAGGAGTGTGCACTCTGGCGATACCGTTTAAAATGGGAGGTGGAGGCGTACCTATGGCTCCCCGATGGCGCGTGAATATTATTTCATTGGACTTATTCATGTTAAGGTTTAGGTTACAGCAGCGTGTCCATGTAGTGATGTGCTCAAGTTCCTTCTCAGTGGTAGTGATGCGGGGGTTTGCAAGGTAACAGTCTGTGGCATATTTTAAAATGCGATTGCCTTTGTTAGGGCCTAATTGGTTTCACACCAGAGCTAGTGACTGCAAAATCAATAGGCCTAGGGCCCAAACCCGATCCCTGAATGATGCGTGCATTGATTGTGCATAGGAAGACATTTCTCTCAGAACTTAGTACAGTGACTTCGATTACGGAGGAGTTTCAAGATCCAATTAAAGACATGGCCAGCGATAAGGAATGAGTTAAGCTGCTCAGCCAGATATAAGATATATCTACAGATTTAAGCCAGATATGAATGTCTGACCGGGTCGAGTGCTTTAGAAAAATCCAAAGAGACAAAGCGAATCATATGGTTCATTACTTAGGGTATCAACAATGTGGCTAGATATAGCCATCAAGGCAGCAGCCGTTGAGTCCGTAGGCCTAAAGGCAAACTGATAGTCAAACTTTACTGTTAATGTCTGGATTTGTGATTACCGGAAACCCGGATAGGATTCTACAGAGGTCAGAGGTGATAGAGAGTTTGCGGTAATCCGATTCTACTCTATATGGAATGCAGTTTAAGGTTTATACTACTCAACCTCCACTGTGGGGGTACATGTGAAAGCAGACCAGACTTTTTTTAAATGACTGTGATTGGGGGAGCCAATATGTGAGCCATTCCCCTGAGAAGACAGGAGGGGCATCATCTGGACCCACTGAGAACCCTCGAACCTCAGATAGCATGTTGAAAACATAGTATTCGTTGAACAGTTCCAAATCAGAGGATAGGCCTATAACCAGTGTGATTCTCGTTAACGGTAACGATAACGAAAATGTTCGTTAACGAATAACAAATGATTTAGTTAACGATAACTATAACTGTAACTAAAAAATATCATTAACTATAATTATAACTATAACGAAAATAACACTAACGAAAATTCATTGCTATTTTCGTTAATGAAATTAAAAGTGCAATGTCGATATTTTAATAATATCGTTTTAAATTGGGCTATCCTGTTCATTGCTTCCAGAAAAATGAGAAAATATGCTGCATGTTTTCGTTGCGAATATCCTGGGTTCTTTTCGAAAATCTAATATTTTTAGTTTCTTTTTGATGGAAAGATGATTCTTCTTTCGAATGTTAATATTAAAGAGTGAGAAACTTGTTTTGATTTAATTTTCTATGTTAAAAGGAATATTATAAAAAAAAGTTACCATGTTCATGTTCAAATTAGAAATGTTCATAATAAAAATCGAATTGAATACACATTTAATAGAAAACGAGATTGTATTTTTGAATGGAAAAATCCATTAAATTTCTGTGATTCCACGTACATGTACTGTAGCCATTGAGTATTAAATTCAAATCTAAATAACAACATTTGTTTTTTCGGCAATTTCAGCTTTTTGCATTTGTTAGTCATAGAAATTTTCTGAGTGGGGTAATTTTCTTTGACATAATTTTGTTAGGAAATCCTTGAATGTTTGACAGTGTTGACAGGGGGGAGGAGATCAAAGACTGCCTAACATTTGTTGACATAGGCTAATTAATCGATGACCCCATCGGGACCAGGCGGAGCGTCATTGGGAACGTTGTAACTATGTACTAACTAAAATTAACTAAAATAAAAGTCCAGTAACTATAACTATAACTATAACTAAAAAATAATACTAACTATAACTGTAACTATAACTAAAATGAAAAACCATTAACTATAACTGTAACTATAACTAAAATAAAATCTGTAAGGAGAATCACACTGCCTATAACAGTCAGAGACGGTGCTGGTTCAGTATAGGCTAAAGGCCATCGTTTTAAATTTTTAATGTAGTGTGTGTTAAGTAAATCTGTGTTTAGATGGATATTCATAGCAAAACCGGATCGGAAACGCCGTACTTCCGCCCGTATATTCTTGGATCCTCTGCGTAGACCCTCAAAGGATGAAGCTTTAATACTTTTCGTAATTATGGCTTAGGGTCAAAAGAAAGGTGGTGCATGATGACTGTCACCAACGACCTCAAAACTGGTGGAAACATGACACAAAAGCCACAATACAAAGATAAATCTATTAACTTCTTTTGAAGGAAAGTTCGCAGAATAAATCCTGCTTCAAAAACTGTCGTACATACGCGGAAGCGTAGTCTTTGTACGGTGCCCTTATAGCAGATCGATTATTTACAAATATATATTTCAGTATTTATAATCGACGGACTCAGAAGAAACGGGTGTCTAATTTTCATAATTGTATTCGGCAGATGGCAGCGTTTGACCAAATGTTGGGAGAAAAATGGTTAACATAGGCCTAATTATCGAATACGAACTCAACTTTTGTATACAGTTTAATGTCATCATCATCAGCATCAGGGCCGGATTAACCATTCGGGGGCCATGCTAATTATACACGGAAAGTCCTTGTCGTATTAAGCATGGAATGATGAGATTGTCGTAAAGCCAGGGCCAGGCCCGCATTAAGGGGGGTGCTAAGGATGCTGCAGCACCCGGGCCCGCAGATTTAGGGGCCCGCATTTTCGGAAGTACATAACAATTTTAATGTAAGAACAAATTCCCAAAAAAGGTCATAAAAAATGAGTGTGGGAAATACCGCTGCATTGAAGATACCTGCAGAACGCGCTGAAATTCAGAGCAAAAATCACGGCAGTGAACCCACCCCATTTAGTAACACACTACAGCCACACTGGACAAACGAATAGGCCCTATAGTACTAGACAATTATCTGACAATAGACATAGCAAGTTCCAATCCAACTATAGGTCTACACGAACCTTGGAATGCCTATCAGAGGCGCCCGCAGTCTTAAAAATATTGGACGCACACCCCTCTCGTAAACAAATATATGCCCTAATATGGGCCATAGGCCTCTATGACCGCTTGCCCGCTTTCCTACCATAGATATATGTATACGGAAATTGAAATAGCTGCGTTTAGTGATGAAATAGCGTGTTTAGTGATGATAGAGTAGGGCCTATAGGCCTAGTGAGTAGTGACAAGCGTAACAAACAAAATTCAATTTAGATAACATCTATGCTTTAACACGCCGGATTGCCTTTTGACAAAAATATCGCTGCGATGCCTATTCCTTGTCTGGATTTGATTTGGTGGGTGGACGCACGTGCGTCTAGTGCTTCACGCTGCGGGCGCCCCTGAAGCCTATCATCACTAAACACGCCTTTTGAAAGTTCCATTATTTCCTCATACCTCACCCTGGTTAAATAAACCCATAAATGTTAATATCGTCCTTCGAAAATCAGAATGCCACAATGTAGACCTTCCAGATGGAATGAAACAATTGGTGATGGAGAAAATACAGGAATACCAGCATCACACATGTAGGCCTATATACACAGTCACACATGTATATATGTTACAGGGAATGTGTATTTTCAGGGAATATGTATATTCCCTGAAAATTTCAGGGTATATGTATATTCCCTGATTCACTCAGGGAATGTATACATTCCCTGAAAAAACCAGGGTATATACATATTCCCTGAAATCTTCAAGTGATTTCTATACACATTCCCTGAAAGCTTTCAAAGACACAGCGACATAAAGTCAACAGTAGGCCAGTGCTTAGCTAGGGTTATAATTGATATTGAGTTTTTATCCGAGCTTGGGAAATGGAGGTTTTCCTGGACTTTGGTTTTTCTTTGGCCTTTCTTGTTTTATTTAAACCCTGTTTTAAAATTCATTTAATCAATTTTTTAAACGGTCTGGATGGTCGAGGTCAATAAATAAATGGCGCAATATGCATGCTATACTAGTTTATTTATATTTAAAATATTACTAGTCGAAAGACTAAAGGAGACTGCAGACTCAGACTGAACTGTTTTGGAAGTTTTCTGGAAGTAAACTGTTGCCCTTTTCAAAACTTAGGATATTATTTAGTTTCATAGTCCGATTTCCAGGAGGCCAAACCAAATCAAAGGGGGTTTCCAGAGAGTGGTCCAAAAGAGGTCCAAGTCCGATTTCCAGGAGGCCAAACCAAATCAAAGGGGGTTTCTAGAGAGTAGTCCAAAAGAGGTCCATGTCCGATTTCCAGAGTACCAGATCAAGTGAGGCAGCGCATCTGTCAAGGCGGGTGTCGTTTACGGCGAATATAATTGGAAGGCGGAGTATGCGATGAGTCAGAGTAGGAGTATTTGAAAAGGTGAGACTTCAGTTTTGAGTGGAAACCGATGGCTAGGGTTTTCTTTGGTTATTTTAATGTTCTAGCTTAGGTTTTTCATTTTTCAACAATGGTAACACTGATTACTACTAAAACCTTTCTTCTATGAAGTGAGATGTTGTTTATTCTGAAGATTTGATCCTATATTTACGTACAGTTATTGAACACATGGGCGTTTGCGCATCAAAGGAGGTACGCAGTGATAGAACCTTCCAATTAGCGACCAATTATAACCCTAGCTAAGCACTAGGCCTACTGTTGACTTTATGGCGCTGTGTCTTTGAAAGCTTTCAGGGAATGTGTATAGAAATCACTTGAAGATTTCAGGGAATATGTATATACCCTGGTTTTTTCAGGGAATGTATACATTCCCTGAGTGAATCAGGGAATATACATATACCCTGAAATTTTCAGGGAATATACATATTCCCTGAAAATACACATTCCCTGTAACATATACACAGACGGGTCAAAAGTGGGAAATGTAGCTGCTGCAGCCTTTGCCATGCGCAGCGAACATGTATATCGCAAAATGAGACTATAATGCGATTATTCGAGTGTGTAGGCTACGCTACGGAATTGACAGCGATGAAGGAAGCTCTACAGTGGCTCGCTGAAAATTACAGTTCTCAAAACTGGTTGTAACCGGACACAGACGTCGCAATACAAAGATACGTTTATGAATTTATTTTTCTGTTAAATTCGCAGAATAAATCCTGCTCCAAGAAATAAGTAAATACGCTTAAAGCGTACGGTTTGTGTACGGAACCCATAAGGTTACATGCGATAACTTCAAAAATTTTATTTCGGTATTTAATATCGACCGACTCAGAAGAAACGGGTGTCTAATTTATGAAACATTTTCATCATTGTATTCGGCAGATGGCAGCGTTGGACCAAATGTTGGGAGACAAGTGGTTCACCTATCGAATACGAACTCAACGTTTGTTTACAGTGTAATATCATCATCATCATCATCATCATCATCATCATCATCATCATCATCATCATCATCATCATCATCATCATCATCATCATCATCATCATCATCATCATCATCATCATCATCATCATCATCATCATCATCATCATCATCATCATCATCGTCAGTTCTTACCGCTACTCATTTAGCGGCGATGGGTACGAATAAATGTTCTCCAGCGTCCTCGGTCATTATGTGTCAAGTCTATTGCCTCCTCAGTGTTAGTCCAGGCGATGCCATGTCCTCTTTTATAATTATTATCTATCCAGCATAGTCTTGGTCTGCCTTTGTGTCTTTCCCTTCGAATCTTGCATGTTGTGCACTGTGTGGGATTCGGTCAACTGTCATTCTCTCTACATGTACAAACAATCGGAATATTCGCTGAACGACTTTGTCTAGCAGAGTTCTTTGAACATCTAGGCCTACTTACGTCACCGTTTGTTATTTCTTGAAATCCCTGCGATCCTCTGCAGCCAACTCATTTCTGCTGCAAGAATTCTGTGTAGAGTAATGGAACGGAATTAAGCATTCGCCTGTGTGAACAATATCACGATGGCGCTACCTGCAGACACACGGGATGTTGGGTTAGACCTCACATAGGCCTAGGCAAATTGTTGTAATTGTAATTGTAATAATTGTAGATGTAGTTGTAAATTTCAGTCGTAGTTATAGTTGTAGGCTAATAAATGTAGAGCTGCGAGGAGCAGGACCCAGAGTTTAGCGACATCAGATTCTTGTGGCAACATAGGCCGTTGACGTCGACAGAAATTATTTTCACTTAATACAGCTGCCAATTATTGAGTTAGGCTACTGTTAAGCGGCATTGTGCCATAACAAAGACGATTAGCGGCACCCTCCTCCTTTCTCTAGGCTTGGGACTGTCACTGCCAGTTTAGGCCTTACGAATAGTTGAGTGACTGCAAAATGACGCATTGTCTTCTTATAGTCGTAAGTGACTACGAGAAATGGGTGTTCAAGTGCAATATTTTCGCCTAATTTTCTCTTAATCAGTGGGCGTAGAGGTAGGCCTAAGTTTAGGCCCTAAATCTTTTTTCCGAAAATTCTCCGCGCCTCGAAAGCTGCTTTGGACTGACCCAGTGGCGTCACGAGGGGGGTTCGGGGGTGCGGACCGCACCGGGTGACACCCTCAGAGGGGGTGACACCAAGATGAGAAAATGATGAAATTTTTGTAAGGTGACGAATTCCTGAAAAAAGGTCATCACTTTTTTGGGAGACGAATTCCTAAAAAAGGTCACAAGATGTTTTTGCGAGACGAATTCCTAAAAAAGGTCATCAATTTTGTTGGAGGGTGACACCATGACTTACCGCACTGGGTGACACCAGCCCTAGTGGCGCCACTGGACTGACCAACAATTATACTGGCGCTATATAAACTGAAGGCAGGAAGAGTCGTAGGCCTATTGGTCGGTAGATGTCATTTACAGAATCCAGTCAACATAATGCATTGACAACATAAAACCGTTCAAATATTATGTAGGCCTAGTAGGCGAACGAGTGTTCTAACGCTATGTTGAATATTTTAGCGTGCATATATAGCCCTAATAGCATGTAATAATAACGTGTCTTGTTGAGTCGACAGATTGGGTCCCCTATAATTATCAGACTCGTAACTCCTAATCACGAGACCTTAGGCATATTTTAACTAGGCCCCATAGGCGCCGACTCCACAGGGGCAACAGGGACTTTCGCCCCGGTACTCACCAAGGTTCTGGGGCGAGAGTATATTTTCGCCCCAGTACTTTTTTCGCCATTCAAAATATTAACTGCTTTAACATCAGATTTGTTAGCGAAAGTGAAAGCAGTTACTTAGTACAAGTTAGTAGTTACAGAAAACTGAAATATTTTTTGATATGTAATAGGCCTACTCGTAGTTGTGTGCTTGTCTTTTTTTGAACAAAGAGGAAGCACTGTTACATAGTACTGCAATTAGTCTCTTCCCAGCAGAAAGGGCTTGAGGAAAGGGAGACTCGGGATAGTGTCGGCTTTAGGAATGAAATTCTTGCCCCCGTACCTTTTATCAAAAGTCGGCGCCTATGCTAGGCCCTATAGGCCTACGAGAAACGGAGTCCAAATGAAGCAATAATTTTCTGTTATTCAATAGACGCAAATAATAGAAGCCAAATATAGGCGTAAATTTCATTTCCGAGAATGTCAGCATCACATAAGCCGCGTGAAACAGATCAGTGTCATATCGGTGCTATATAAAATGAAGCCAGCAAACGTGAGATTGGTCTGACTTCGATAGACCTCCTAAATGTAGGCTAAATGTAAATGTAGGCCCTACGCGATTTTCTATAGCGACCGTAATGGCCTCGACCTGCTCATTTTTCAATGAATTGATCGGGTGAGATCCTTCACCACCGCTGCCCGCTTGAATGAGTGCCACGCCATTTAAGGTCCCCGTGTTGGGACCGTGCTAGTCCGAGATTTAAATCTCTTAAATAGGCTAAGCCACCTTCGGGAAGCGAATCGCGGTACGCATGCGCTCTAACACAGAGTCGCATGAGACTTGCAGCCTATACGCTCTTACCGATGTAGCTAACTGGGCCAGTAAATGTAGGGTCATCCTAACTATTTTAGCTGGGCATTGATATAGCGCGTCTTTTAAATGCTCCTGTCGATGGAGCTCCAGTTAATATCCGTCTCAGACCTAAATTTGTAGGGGAGGGCGTTAGAAACCTCCCTACTGGTTCAGAAGTTCAGAACCATCCCTCCAATGAACAGGGATCTAACACAGCAGGGTGAAAACTTATTTATCCCAGTATGGCTGATGCCCTTTCGGAAATAGTGCGGAAGATTATTGACTACAGCTATAGGGTTTACCCAAGTGCTTGAGGGTACTGAGGGTACTCAACAAATGGCTAAAGACCCCGCTACCCCACCTGAGCCCGCTTCTCCCGTTGGTGGCCACATATTAATTGTAATTGAAATTAGGAAAGTCTTCTTATGCGCCTGTGTCTATGGTACAAGGTATCAACCGATGGCGCAACAAAACCAATTAAGCTGTTATCGGATCAATATCCAGATGATCAGTTTGTAAGACAGAGAGGCAGTCTAGATATAATTATGGCGGATAATTTATAGGCCTAACTTCTATCACGGCGGAGTCTAGTGCATATAAGCAAAATATGGGGATCGCCGCCCATGCCTACCCAGATGCACTAGGCCTATCTAGTAAAACAGTTACAGTGTTTAGCGAAATCTTATGGCTGTCAGGGACGTTGACGTCGCCCTCCCCTTTCTCCCGGCTTGGGACTGGCACTACCATATATGGCAGAGTTAACTGTTTTTATTTTTAAAAAATACAGTTAATTGTCATTTATAAATTGTTTTGGAATTTATCTATAGAAACTGGTGTCCATTCTGAGCCAGTCTATGCCTGTGCTCGCTATAGATATCTGATCCATCTTACGAACTCACCAAACCTCACCTCTTGCCATCTCTCCGTCATGTCTTTCACTCAAAACTGAAGACGATGCTCTTTCACAAATCTTATATAAATCCCTCCTTTTCCCTTACCTCCTTAACCGTTTCAACTCTAAACACCACCCACCTTAGCCGTCTGACTGTCTTTCTGACTTCTATGGATCTTGACCTGGAACCGATTTACCCCCCCCCACCCCATCCCACCTATCGATTTTGATGTGACTAAGCGCCAGTGAAGCTGGTTCCCGCGACTTCGTATTTTTGGGCGCTGTAGAAATTTCAAGGTTACGATTACGATTACGCTATTTTCATCAGGGACGTAACCCAAACGAAGGTGACCCCTCCCCCCAAATAAAGCCGTTGTTTGCTTAGGCCTAGGCTACTGCTAAAAATTCGGATGAACACTGTATTCATGTTGCTATGTTCAAGGCTTAAGCTCCCCAACGAAAGTCCGGGTTACGTTGCTGATTTTCATTCACGAAGCCTTATCAAGAACTTCGTCACATGATTCACAACGCATTCGTTACTTTAAATGATTATCTTTTTCGTAAAAACGCAGTTTACACTGCTCCAGAAAATTTCATATTCACATTCAAATATCTAAACTAGGTTAATAATTATTGCTATTCATAAACTGTTTGAAACATAAAAACGGGTGGCCAATCTGAACCATTCTAAGCGTTGTGGCTACATATTTTCACTCATCAAGCCTCAAGAAATTCACCCAATGAATCGTAAAAATTAATAGGCTAATAATAAATTATTATTATTATTAATTCGCAGATTAAACTGCTTCAAAAATCCTTTCTATACATCGCTAATATTTACGGAAATAATTACGCGACCGCGTCGATATTTATTTATAATACACCTCGTGTCGTAGAAATGGGTGTGCTTCCAAAAGAATCTCATTAACTCAGTAGGTGGCAGCACTCGTAAAGATCGCGCACCGTGAAAAAGAGATTGAGGAATTCTAACCGTGTGAATTAATGCGCAAATCTGTGAAATTTGTCAACTACAGCCCGAAACTCTGTCAGATTGACCGGCACTATATCAAATGAAGTCGAACAAGGGCCAGGCTTTTGGGTCAGATTTGGTGTAGGGTTAAACCCCGCGGGGTATCCCTTAATTTAATTGTTAGACGAATTCCAGTTTCCAGTAGCCTAGGCCCTAGGCTATAGGCCCCTATAGGCCTAATATAGTCTACGAACAAAATTAATTAATTGGATTTCTGTTGGAATTCTAATTAGTAAGTAACTTCTACCGCGCGTCAAACTGCGTATCAATAGTAGGAATTTATTCAAGGCTATCGTACGTTGCTTTGCAGTCTGTAAAATCCGATATGTTTTTATTATCTCACTAAGCCCTATATAGGCCTACACAGTAGCCTATTGGCTAGAGCGCGCTCGCCTTGTAGGCCTAACGCTGAGAGTAGGCCCAGGCCCGCCGAGAGGGGGGGCAGGGGGGGCAAATGCCCAGGGGCCCGGCGACTTTTAGGGGCCCGGGCCGGGCCCGCAATCAACTTATGAAAAATATTATAATCAGTTATACAAAGTTTATGATTTATGCCTTTTAAAATATATTATCTGACGCTTAACTACAATCAGTTTAAACTTTAAGCATCTGAATAAAATCATAGTTGTATGTATGTATATACGTAATATATGTAATATCGTACGGTCGTACACGCACTTTTATTATTTCAATTTGTGTTTTTTTGTACGACCCTACGATATTATATTTATATGAAGCCCAAAGATAGTTTAGAAGCCCGTAACTGCTCTGCCTAGGGGCCCGTGACTGCTCTGCCTAGGGGCCCAGAATTTCTGTCGGCGGCCCTGAGTAGGCCTACAAATGACAAAAACCTATAGAATACACGAGTATTATATGTCAAGAAACCACCGTCATTAGTAAACGTAAACATTTATCTATAGTTCTATACTATAGGCTAGCATCCGTATTGGCCTCGTTTTCTGTTAGATTCATGGGCGCCGTGGAGTGCATTCTTCTAGACAACAGGTCAAAATTCATTACTATGTAGCCTATACCGCACTTTCAAACAAAAAAGGTAATATATATAGGCTATCATCATCATCATCATCATCATCATCATCATCATCATCATCATCATCATCATCATCATCATCATCATCATCATCATCATCATCATCATCATCATCATCATCATCATCATCATCATCATCATCATCATCATCATCATCATCATCATCATCATCATCATCATCATCATCATCATCATCATCATCATCATCATCATCATCATCATCATCATCATCATCATCATCATCATCATCATCATCATCATCATCATCATCATCATCATCATCATCATCATCATCATCATCATCATCATCATCATTGTGGTGAACCGCTCTTCATCATTCCTATGAGACTCGGCTGAATTGGCAAGGCAGGCTCACGAACCTCTCCACAAGGCAGATAATATACACCAGACCCTAGCCATGTTCTGCGACATTATTTTCCAGGTGATCGCAACATCCCTCATAATCTACGGCTCGAGCACATAATGCACATAACCTGAGAAAATGACAAAAACTTTATCTTTTAAATGCTCTATAGAAACATTTATTAACTATTTTAGCCACTGATACTGTTTTTACATGTACACTTTAACATCCATTAATCTGTTGAGTTTTCATTATCAATCAATCAATCAATCAATCAATCAATCAATCAATCAATCAATCAATCAATCAATCAATCAATCAATCAATCAATCAATCAATCAATCAATCAATCAATCAATCAATCAATCAATCAATCAATCAATCAATCAATCAATCAATCAATCAATCAATCAATCAATCAATCAATCAATTTATTGATCCACAAAGCAAACGTGACAATATACAACAAAATATAATTTAAATAGCCACTATGATGATGAAAAGGTTTGAAACATTAAGATATTAATGGGTTTAGAAGGCTATATCATGCTGTGAGTGGTCAATAGGAAGCCCTAAAAGGACCAGGGTCCCGCTAGAAAGGGCCCCATTTACTTAACAAAAACTCGTTACTAAGCTATTGTCTGATTTACAATCAATTGCTAAAACTGTCCTTGTGGCACTGTGTCATCCCGTCGCGTCTGTGTCGACGGGAACTTGCAATTTAAACGAATATTTGATTAAACGAATAATATTCAAATATTATTTCATTTTGATTTGATTCAAAACGTACGCGAAAGAAAACTAGGCCACTAATATCTGGGTCTTGGCGGGAGATTGCGCCAATGAGAGGCTAAGGAAGGAGGACAGCGTATGGTGATTGGCTGAAGGAAGAAACAGTAAGAAGAACACGAGGGTTGTTTGAGCAGTCATTTTTAGCTGTTATCTTTTGTGTGTAAAAATCGCATTTTGTTCAATCCTTTGGCAGGTAAACTGTAACCATCAACTTTTTTATACGACCGAGTTGATTGATGATCACTCTAGAGTAGACCCAAATTGTAAATGTAATTGTAATTAGTAACTTCAATTGCGCCGGTGTCGAAACCACTGACCCAAGCAGCTATCCAATACTATCCCAGCATGGTGGGGGACTAGCCTCGTCATCTAATCGCTTAAGATTTATCACGAAGTTGCGGAGAATGAGGCTTGTTCAGCGAAGAACAACTGACTGTAGCTGACCTAGCGAATTCTGCTGATTGCTGATTATTTACATATATTAAGAACATTCGAGATCACTTCCTTTGGCCTTTTTTTAACCACCAGTCCACAAAACTTTATTTATTCACTGCTTCCCCAGAATCACCACTACTGTCTTCCAGTTAAAGACAATATAGAGATTTTGGCGAACATGTACAACATGCCTAACCCTAGCCCTGAATTTTAAAATCCATCTTCCACTCGCAGGTATAGGTTTTTAATCGCACAAATACATAGGCTACACTGACCATAACCAACCCTCACGATGCAAAGACACCCACCCAGATAGTACATAGGCACCCCGATTGTACGTGTTCACCCTTTTTATTTATTTATTCCGGATATTTCTATAGCGCCTCTCGAAGTCAACTACTACTCGGAGGCGCTCCCGACTACAGCATTTGATACTGTGCCGGAATTTTCACGCCAAAGCGCCACGAGCAATTGCGAGTGAAGGACTTGCTCAAGGTCCGTATGCAACGGCTAGAGTGGGATTCGAACCTGCAACCCTCCGGTCACAAGGCGCCGTACTTACCACTGAGCCACCACGCCCCACAGCCACCACGCCCCACATCTGGACAGTTTAATCTGGGTCTCCATAATAATAAAGATTCCTCACAAAGTGTGATATTAAAGCCTATTGATATTCTTTTGTTCTTACAGATACGACAACACGAAGTGAGAATGAAGAAAACGCTGACAGAATGCATGCGATAAATCTTATATAATGAAATATCAATGGACATCTGCTTAGAAGTTGGACCACCAGATGCTGAAACTGTCATGTTCCATGTGCACAAATGTAATTATGTTGATTGCTTGCAGTCCTGTCTTTGAAGCCATATTCTTAACCCAGAGAAACAGTAGGGTTATTTAGCATTACTTGATTTGGTAAGATTAACTGCTAAAATAGTTGGTATTTTACGGGTACATTAACTGGTATATTTGTGCTTCCCCAAATTTCTTGGATTTTGTTGTGCATTCTCAATTCTCTTTAGAAATCCTTTTCCAAGTCCAGTCCTAACGTATTCCAGGAAACATTATTGGCCAAATAAAATAAAGATAAGTGATGTTTGCTTAATGTATCATTTATTCTCACCTAAATGAGCAACATCCAACGATCCTGCCACTGGTGACTCTACTAGTTATCTGAGCAATGTTCGTTATCAGACAAACTCTGCTTTAATGACATTTAACATCTTTTAGCATCATAGAGACTAGCGCAGAGTGCCCCCACTGGGGCTGGGCGCCTTATAACGGGCTGCCATGCGTGACATTACACGTATTATTTGTAAGATGTTGCGGTTTGTCAACTTTGATTCATATTAAACGAAATTATATATATTTGCTGATGTATCTATTTTAAATACCATGTATAAAATAAATGTCTTGACACTTTCAACCAGACTTCCCTTGGAATTTTGATTGCACAACCATTTTGCATAGTAGCGACCGTCGACTGATTATTAAATATATTTGTTTATTAACTCCACACGTTGTCACACCGCAACATGGTACAAAATACAAGTTTAGAATAATAGAATCAAGAGTCGCTTGACTGTAAATAAAAATGAATTATAGAGAAACTGGATTCTACTTTAGGCATCGTAGAGAACTCTAGATATAAAATAAATGCTTTGAGCATTAGGATAGTGGCACTATAGAAGTTTAGATTAGATTAGATTATGAAATAATGACACTGTAAATGGGGTTATGTAAATTGCTGAGACTTTAAACTGTTCATAGTGTAAAGCCTATGCAGAATAGTTTACTATGAATATCTCTTAAATAGTTACATTGAAATTTTTAATGATTGTAAATATTAATTTTGTCTTTTCAATCTACCACAGAATGTTGCACACGGGTGGCAGTCTTGGCAAGAATGCCACCATTACGTGCTGGAAAAACGAAATGGCCATAGGTGTCTGTTTCGATGTGTGCCCTACTGATGAAACCGTGTCAGAATCGGGGCTCACAAGCACTTGCTGATATCCCAAAGTGAAGTCTTCGAAGCCATGTTCACCAGCGAAATGATGCGTGTCTTACTGATGCAGTGTCAGAGTCCAGGCTAACAAGTACTTGGTGATGTCGTGCAGTGAAGTCTTCGAAGCCACGTTCAGCAGCGAAATGATCGAGGCACAGAGAGGACTTGAAGGAACAGTCAGGATCACAGATGTCGAACCGTATGTATTCAGAGAACTGTTGAGGTTTACTACTTGCTACTCCATCTGATTTATGACTACATATTGTTTCTGCTTCAATGATTCAGTTGCTTAACAACGCTTCTCTTGCTTTGTCTTGAGCCCTCTTCACTTCGAAGGTGGGCCGTAAAATGTTTACCAATGCTGCAAGAGTTAAAAATCTCCAAGAAGATATACCAAACTACGATATTTATTATAATTTAGGCCAATTTGTAAAGCGCTGGATAATATCACTAAATGCACTGGATATGCTCTTAATTAAGTAGCTACTAATGTAAATAAATGAGTCTTTGAGATGTTTGAAAGCCCTCGAGCGATATCTGATGGACCTATGTTGGTAAATGAGTGGCTGATTGTTGATACATTTATTCTATTAAGAAAACTCTACCTTTTTGGGTGAAGGGCAACATTGCCATTTTTCTAAAACTTCAGGGGCTGAAGACAAAATATCATCAATATTTAAAACAGTGCAATGTATACTTGCCTACCTCATGATCAGATATAACATTTTTGCTGATTTGTTTGTACTAATGGCATACTAGACATTGCTTTTGCTTACACAAGTACTGTATATCTGCTTCAACGGTTGATGCTGCTATTCTAAGTATTCCAGTTTCTAGATCTGCTTTAACAGTTGATGACGTTATTCTAAGTAGTTCAGTTTAATGTCCATGTGTTAGCAGTAATATTGAGTTTTTCGTAATATTTGCCATTCCAGAGAAGAGCTGTACACAAGTATATGTACTGCCAAATAGTGCAATATACCTAAGTGCAAGATTAGACATGTTTTGAAAAGCTTCTGGAGATACATAAATATTTGTCTGTAAAATGTTAAAAGGTGATGCTCTTGGAAAGCTCTCTTCATGAGACTCGTTCTGAATGTCAGTAAGTTGCATTTGCATGTTTCTGGAACAGCAGCTGCATCACTTCCAAATGGATCACCAAACAGCTTCATATCATTATTAATATGTTCCTTGAAATCTGTAAATCTGGCTTACTTCATTGAAAATATCCTTCTCGTGGTGCACTTCATTGGACAGAGATCAAGCAGTTCCTCAACAACAAAACGGTAATTCCTCTAATAAACATTTTGAGTTGAGCTTTATCACTTACATCCGTGCTCTCATCGAGTGCTAAACAGTAAAACTGGCACACTTCAAGTCTCTTAACATGATTCTCTTGAATGTTCGAAGCTAAGTCATCAACCCTCCTTGCCACTGTTTGATGTGATAGATGTATTTTCTACCACAGAAATTTTATCTGGACTGTCAAACAATCTTATAAATTACCCATCACAAAACTGTTCTCTCTTTCAGAACTAAATCAAAATGCTGACCTTGGTTGTTGTTTCCGAATTACTGCTTAAAAAAGCAAGTTTGCAGCTAATCTAATTTAATCTAATGTAATCTAGTGTTGAATAATTAATGTAGTCTAGTCTGGTCATCTGTAATCTAAACAGGTATCAAACCATGGTCATTTCAAGTGAATTCACAATGAGAAAGCAGAATCTCTCAGAGAATCCAGGTTGAATTCCAAGAGAAACAGAAAAGCATTTAAGCTTTAAGTAAATAATATTATTGAGGATCTTTCTCTTTGTTTACAGAATCTGTTCTCTGAAGCCAGTACCAATAATACCTTTGCTCTGGAGATCAAAGGTGAGTTACTGGACACACCAATGCTTTGGTCGGCAACTAAACAATCCCAAGACTTGGAGAAGAGCTACAGTCTGCCATCAAAGACGAACCAGCTACAGTCTCCCATTAAAGATGAACCAGCTACAGTCTCCCATCAAAGACGAACCAAAGTCCTACATCAAAGACGAACCAAAGAGCCCAGTCAAAGACGAATCTTTCTACAATAAATGTAAATTCATTTTGCTTATCATATTTAATCGGATTCTAGTTCATATTCCTTCTCATCATCTCGCCTGTTATTTCAGCACTTTGTTTTGAGATTTCGAATCCACTGGCACCCCAGCAAACTCAGCTATGATGAGTTAACTGACCGTATACTGTCGGTGGGAAGATCATGTGGTAAGGGAGAGGGCTGGCAACCAGACCTTATATTTCCAGGCTTTGAAAATGAAGTCGACAGGACTTCATACCCATGGCTGCCTCTTAGGGTTAGCGTATTATTAATTATTCTCAGGAACGCAAGATAATGGGTAACTTGTAGATCTTTGTTTATCATAGTTATCTAATTGTGTAGGTGTTCTAAAATCCAATAGTGTAGTGGTTAGCATGCTGGACTGTCAAGCAAGAGGTTGGGGGTTCAAATCCCTGCCAGGGCAGAAATTTGGTTCGAGATTTCTGCCACACTTGCGTCCCCTAGCCAGCTCAGCTATAATGAGTACTCTGACCATATACTGTTGGGGGAAGATAAGACAGTGAGGAAGAGGATTGGCCACCCACCCTTATATGCCGAGGCTAAGAAAATGCAGTCGTTAACACTTCATACCCATGGCTGCCTCAGGGCTGACTTACGGACTGCTCTTCTGCTCAAATCCAAAGCTTTTAGAAACCCTTAGCCAACTCAGCTACATCGTACACTAACCGTATATTATCTGTGGGAAGATCAGGCAGTGAGGGGGAGGACTAACAAACAGATCTTATGTCAGGCTTAGGAAATGAAGTCAACGGCACTTCATATCCATGGCTGCCTCTTAGGGTAAGCCTGAGGGACAGGTCTTTGCTTCCTTGTTTTTTTTTACATGTTGCTGCTGTGATCTCTGGGCATTTTCTTGGGATAGGTGGGATTACTTACTTACATTATTACATATAAATGGGTGTCGAATATTAAGCAAATCCTTTAAAGAAATTAGTCAACGCTTTTGACCTGTATTTCGGCATAAGAATAAAAACAATACTTGGGATGTTAGGTTTCAGTGGATGTGATCTTTTCAAAATTGTGTATCCTCGACATCAGTGACTTCATCACCCTGTCAACTTTCAACTTCGACTTTTTTATTTACTTGGGTTCAAAATACGCCATTCATGTGCACAAGGAAAGGTTGGACTGTATTGTTAGTGAACAGATTCCTATGTCCAAAGGACTTCGCGATTATCATGTAGGCCTACCGAATTCCAGGCTCTGGTGTGCAAAGTGGAACATACAGTTTCACGTCATAGACACACTGACTGCAAGTAGAGCTTGCTTCCAAAGTAATGGGTTATGATTGTGTACACATTCCCGGCGCCACCGAAATTGGAGAGCAAAGGGGAACATTGTGTGGTGTGGAATTTCCTGAATATGGAACAAAGATTGTCATTTGAAAGTAGATGTCATTATGAGGACCAATGATCAGGACCGTAGTTTAGAAAAAATACTCAGGTAATTGTTCGTTTAGTGATAAACATGGAAGTACAATTCTT
The DNA here is from genome assembly GCA_963556255.1 of Allolobophora icterica. NCBI lineage: Eukaryota > Metazoa > Annelida > Clitellata > Crassiclitellata > Lumbricidae > Allolobophora > Allolobophora icterica. Next base: position 18,380,209 of record OY744610.1, read on the forward strand.
TTGCTGCTGTCCTTGAAGATTTTTCCGTTCCAGAACAACATGTCCTTCACTCTGGGATGTTCACGATACTTTGACAGAAAGTGAGCATTTAGAGGAGTTAGATCCTCAGCAATGCTTTGACATGTACCCTTGAGTTGTCGCCAACATCTGAGGATTTTGTCCCGGGTCATCTTACAGACAAATAACACGACTATCACCGGATCGGGATGAGGGTTTTTGAAGCTTTTGATGCAGTTTTCGACTTTATTATGGTGATATTTGATATGTAAGATAAGTTAACGTCGTGAGCATTCAGTTTGTCACGAACAAAATGCCAGAATTTCTTTGGTAACTGATTGAGGATGAACCAAGAGGCCTGTAATTTGCAGATTACAACTCCTTGCTTGTTGGTCAAGGTCATTAACTAAGTAGTTTATCAGTTTCGACCAATTAGTTAATGTGGTTTCAGTGGTTGTAATACTATCTGAACCAAATTTTAGTTGTGCGAGTTGCTCCTCTATCCGGTCAATGCGTGAGAATGAGTCGAAATGGTGGTCATAAGGTCGCTTCTGAATGCCTTGAAGTCGTCATCTAGAGTACCTAGTTTCTCACTACGGTTTTGAATTTCTCCAGAGATTTTTGACATAGCTTTGGTTTACGGCCTTTGAGACTACTGAGGTTACTGCCTGTGTCACTGTTTTTTCTATTGGAAGTGATAATTCTGGCCAAATCGTTGCTCAGTTCGCAGTTCGGCGACGCCCTCCTGTTTTGATTTTTTTGAAGCGTTTTTGTCTGACATTACGAGATATTAAACATAATCCGTACCACAGTCTCTAGCAGCGAACTAGTTGCACTTTATTAAACTATTTAAGTGAAGATTATACCAGTTTTACACAGATTTCAGTTGATCCCCATTAGTTGTAAATACCAAACAAACTCCGATATGAGAGTAGCTCTATACATTATCAGACCCGATACTCCCATGGAACTCCCGCGTTCGTTAAACAGCTGTCATCTCATTGACGGTCGTAGCTTGATTGATATGTAAATTATTAGTTATTGATTGAATGCCACAACTAATTAGCAACTAACTACTTAAATTATTTCATTCAAAATTGTCAACCAAATCGGCCGACTCATTATTAGCATGAATAATCTTCCAAAACATTTCTCTGTTCTTGGGCATCGTTTTGTAAGGATATTCTTATATTTACTTTTTCGAATCCCACATGAGTGAAGATGAAGCAGTTTGGTTGGTAGTTTTAATTTAAAAGTTTTCTTGAGGAAATCAAATGTGGTACTCACTTCAGCACGTTGATCAATTTAAAAAAATTTAATTTGTTTACCACGTACATGCTGCGATGTCAACCAGCATAGGTCTTCCAAATGGCTTTTAGCTTCTTTACCTGAAACTCTTGACCATGCCAATCATGTTTTCCATTTCAATAATATCCATGGCTGCACCATTTGACTTTCCAGTGATTGTTGCAAAGTCACGAAGTCATAGACATTGCTACCATCGATCTGTCTCATCTGCTGCTGTACACTGTAATGGACAGAATCTGCTGTCATAAACATGGGGCCAGATTTAAAATACTTCAGTGTGATTTCTTTTGCATCCAGAATCGAAGAATTAAACCAGAGCTACCAGCATCGTGTATAAAGTCCAGTTCTTATTTTGGCCTCCACAATTGTCCATCCACCAAATAAAATTTTTCCTGTCGCATTCATGCTTTGCGGCTTTCGTAAATGCTGCCGCTATTTCTTTTGCTTTTCTGCCTGCGATTCTTCATGCCAAATAACAGATATATTCCTTTCTTTGTTTTTATTTTTTCCCCAACTGCAGCAAATGTTTGATGAAAAGCAATGATGCGCATTTGTAAAACTGCATTTTTTATTCCAGGCAGTTGAGGAAGCATTGTGACTTTCTGAAGGTCAACACTTCTAACAGAATAATCTGAACTCCATTGCTTATTGGAATCAATTTTGTAACATTTTTTCACTTCATTCTGTCTGGAGTTGTGTGCTTTTAGGTGAAGGTTGAGAGGATGCACTGGTTTAAGGCCGGAAATGGTTGTGATGAAATTGGTTGGCCCGAGGCTTGAGCTTTGAACAATGCTTGTGTTGATTTCAATGAGTGTGGATATTTTATCCTGAAATTTGGTATAGTAACTTCGTCTATCTAAAAAGCTAATAATCCAGTTAAACATATTATCTGGTATTGGCATATTTATTAGAATTTTGCCATGTAAGCATGCCTGACAGTGTCAGAAGCCTTGGAAAAATCTGAAGCTATCAAGTGTGCAAACTGGTTGGTGTTAAGCATAAGGGTGAGGTTGTGTGCTATAAGAGCAGCCGAGGTAGAACCTGTGGGTCTGAAAACAAACTGGTCTGAGTACATGTGATTCAGTCGGGGTTAGTTAGGATCGGGTAGAAAAATCTACAGACAATTTGTTTTTCTAATATTCTACATAAAATAGGAGTAATTGAGATGGGCCTGTAATCTGATTCTTAGGTAGGCTTTGTGGTTTTAGCAACCGGTGTTATCCTACTTATCTTCGATTGAGGAGGGATGTGTGTTTGGCCGAGGGAGATGTTAAAGATATGTGCAACGGGAATAGCGAGCTCAGCTGGCGCCTCTCTTAGAAACCAGGGGGCCAGCCCATCGTGGCCCACAGAGGCGCCAGTGATTCCATCTAACAGGCGAAAAACTTCATAGTCAAAGAAGGTCTTTTTCCGATAGTTTGATCAATGTTCTTGAATAATCCGGGTCGAAGAAAGTGTTCCCATAGTGGAGGTTCAGGGATTCAGCACTTATGCTCTGGTTTGGTGGGCTGAGCCGTTAATTGTCTCCTCTGAATTTATTTATGTGGTTCCATAGCTCCCTTGATTCGCGTTTGATGGTGTCAAACTCCCGCGTGTTGTTTCTTGTGATAAGTTTGTTGATCTTAATTCAGTGTCGTAAACGGGCCGTGGTGGGTGGTAAATTCCTGCTATATAATGTCTAATCGACCCCATCTCTACTTCCAGCCATTAGACTTCAAAATTCTGCGATTTGGATACCCTTGAGTTGAAGATGTGCGCAGATATACTCTTTTCGATTCTTACGGTCGCGCCAGGATAGAGAATATCCTTCAGTGGCCATCATCTGGTCTGTGTGAGGTTCTTTCAGCCAGCTCTCGGTTATTACGACGATGTCAGGACAATAGGTACCGACATCAGCGATGACGTGCTGGAGTGCATGTGGCTTGGCCAGAATGGTGGGGTTGATGAGAAACATCGATGGGTGGATGTTCAATTTCATCGATGCTCCAGTTGGTTCATCCGACAGGAATGCATCTGGTCATGGGGATGACGTAGGTGTCTGTCCGTGTATGATTGGGTAGCTAAGTTGTCGCTCAGGCATATTTTTCTGTTGCCGGGTGGTCCTCTGATGTCCTCGTATACCCATCATAACCCGTATGTGGTGTTCACCGTTCGCAGTATCGTTCACATCCTCTGTTCTCGTCGCATCATCCTGCGTATATGCAGCAGACCATGTCGCTCTGTTCCTTTGGCACTCTCGGATTCTGCCCCGCGATCCTCTATACCGTAACAGGCCGCAGTCAGCGATTTGCTGCAACAGGTCGCAGCAAATCAATCCGATTTAACATATTGCATTATAGGCTGCATAGTTGTCTCATTGCTTCTGAGGGCCTTAATCATATTGCTACCATTATCAGTCACAACCATCAACACTTTATTTGCATCAATTGTCCACTTATTCAACGTGCTCATTAGCTTCTCTGCTAACATGTTACCTGTGTGCGGATGCGCTATCTGATGCAAGTTAAGCAGCATGTGTCGGGAGCAGAGACTCACAAGACTGAAAAAAGGAGGCAGACATAGCGAAGAAGGAAGCCGTGAGGTCTTTCTTATATAGACCAGCAATCCATGGTTGGAATGTTTAACGGACTAAGTCACAAATCTGACGAACACAAGGAACAGAATGAATAGTAATCTTGCACTGGTCTTCGAATCATTAAAATAGATATGTGTGGAGCGATGCACATGATTCTATGATTTTTTTTCAAATAAATGAAAAGATAATAATTTTAATTTCCAGGAGTAGTAGTAATACATATCTTATCGACGTGAATTTGAGCTCAGATTGAGCGGCTTTAACTTTGTCACCAAGCTGTTTCTTCTGCTTTTCCTTCAGCAGCAGAATTGCATACACATCGTTACGTTTGCTATGCAAATGATTTAGAAGATTTGTCGCATTTTTCCCGACCATTAGCGTGCCACACTCGTGTTTTTCAGTGTCATTGCCAGCCACAGTGCGAACACGACATCGACTCTTGTCTACTGCATCTTCTTAATCAAAATATTCCCACATGCCACTTTCTACTTTTCGACCGCTATTTTGCTTAGACATTGTTCTCACAATCATCGATTGTTTTACGTTAATCAAAGACAACATGATGAAAGGAAAAGGAACGGAAGTGAAATTAGCACATTCACCATTTGATGTATAACTACAGATAGATACTGTAACAATAACCTGTTGCTAACCTGTTGAATAATTAATCATACTTGTAGAGGTGCATATTAACAGCAAGCCTTCACTTTGAATGCACTGTGACAGCTTAAACACTGTTCATTTTGCAAAAAAAACTATTGTATACTACTACTCCATAATGGAGATATAATGACGTCGCCATTATAATAATAATATTTTTTTCCCACGGTATTTATGATCCCTCAGGTGGTCAAAACTATTCTGGAGATATGGTGTTATTCTGGAACGTCTTATCCCTCATCAAGATTCTGTTGGGCAAAGGTTCCTCGAAAGGCAATCGCATTAAAGCATTGAATGGTGATGGAGAGGTGCTGGAAGAGATAACAAGTCTCTTTGGGGTCTCCGGTGATTAGAGTTAGTCGTTTGCCCAGTTCTTTTTACAAAGTCCATTCCGCTGGTGTTAATGGGGCCTAGAGTCTCGAAAGCCACAGGGACGAAAAAGTGGTTTGCCAATAGCTGGTTGTACTTGGTGCATTTCAATTTAAGGAGTAAGTTAAAGTGATATGCAAAGCGTGAGTTAATAATGTATACTATTATAAGTGAATTGAGCATTAATTGGAAACTGTCGTAGTAAAAACAGTTAACAAAAACAGTAAAAACGGATATTTGCATCTTTTGCTTGCTTAATATGTTTCTTGTTCTTTTCTGATATTAGCTCTAAATGTCTGATTAGCTCCTAGAGAAGAACCTTCTTTAGCAATCAAACTGGATGTTACAGTACTTAGTCTTACTAGTCGATTGTTCAAATACTGTAGCTTCTACTCTAATGGTTGCTTCTGCTGTAGTGATAGAGCGATACTGAACGTTTTGTCCATCCATGGCTGTCAAATTGGAACCAACTTTGAGAATCTCAGCCTCTGCCCCAGGAGTTTGGTGCACATTTTCATTTGTAGTACCGCTGTGACCCATATGTTTATCGAACAACTGGCGATCAGTGTCCGACAACATAATGTGCTTACACGATGCCTCATTGCAGTGACAGTGAGGTGGTCATGAACTTCCGCTGCCTAACATACTCGGTTCACTGCATGCCAACCTCCAACACGAGTCTCTGATTGAACATTGAGTGCAATGGAAACATATATCTATTCTCGACGTGAGCACCCGACATTTCTCAAATATGAGGATTGCTCAGTAGCACATAGCCTGACATGTGTCAGTTGGTATCAGCACCGGAACTAAGTGATTATTCCCTTTGCTATCAAGTTATCAACTTGCTTTTGAGGAGCAATGCTTCATTGTCCAGAAGTTTCTCGATTCGTGGTGGGTCCAGCTATGTTCCATTCTCTGCATCATTCCACTCACTTAGTAACAAACGTGCCGGTTCCCCTCCTGTCATTCAATTGAAAAGGGTCAGGCGGCTTCCCCCCAGATCAGGCAGCTGCAAGTCCCTCTTCAGATAGGAATCTTTCACTCTATTTGAAATTCGTTCTACTATGTCTTCTTCCATGGGAAGCTGCTCAGGATTGCAGAGTTTTGTTTGTGTATTTCAATTCAGGGTGTACTTTGCATCTCCAAAGATATAATTTCCGTTTAGTTCTGGTCGTCATCATCATTCTTCAGACTTACTACTGCCTTCTGTATTTTGGCAAATTTCTTTATCAAATAGAAAAGTGCATTTTTAAACCCGGCCTTGGTTTCTTCAATATCACTCAGTGTATATGCAGTTATAGAATCACTCAGGACAGAGAAAATATTCTTGAGGTTCAGCATGTCATGTGAACCAACCAAAGTGAGTGGAGCATTGGCCCTAGATTTGAATTCATTATAGGCCTACAAAGTAATAATGGTGCACATATTCGACATCCCGCTCTTTTTAACTTCAGCGTGCTTATTTTTTCTTTTTTACAAATTTTTCTCATACAGTCTACTTCTAAAAGCAATTATATCTGATTGACACATCTGTCCAGATATGAATCTGTAAAGTATGTTTTCTGTAAATGCTGTCTTTCAGCAAATAATCGGCAATGGTTTAGATACATAAACTAAGTGTGTGTATTTACGTACGTGTTTGTACGTGTATATATATATATATACATATATGTATATTCCTGTACGCATATCTATGTACTCATGTAAACCACTTCTAAAGACACTATATTAGTCTGTCTGGCATCTGACGAACATTCATCCATCCCATTAGATTAAGGTTTTCTGACTTTAAGCGCAGAATAAGTGCAGTAAATAAACCACATATTTAAAATGTAAAACAGTGGAGCGAGGTAGAAATATCATTTGGCCTTGATGTCTTAAGCAAGAATCTAAAGAAGAGAATGGTGAAGACACTGGTGTGGAGTGTTGTGCTGTACGGCTCCGAGACATGGACAATGAGGAAGGACGACATAAAAAGATTGGAGGCCTTCGAGATGTGGGTGTGGCGCAGAATGGAGAGAGTTAGCTGGGTGGAATGGAGGACGAACGAGGAAATCCTGCAAATGGTAGAAGAACAAAGATCACTCATAAGTACTATACGCGGACGACAAAGGAAATGGATCGGGCACATCCTAAGGAGTGAGACACTGCTAAGAGACATCATGGAGGGAAGGATGGAGGGGAGAAAGACGCGAGGAAGACCGAGGGCAATGCTGCTAGACTGGATGATGACAAAAGAAGAAGGATACAGTGGACTGAAGAGAAGAGCACAAGACAGAGAACGATGGCGTCATTGGTCATACGAACCTGCCGGTGGGCAGAGAACATAAAGAAGAAGTCAACACGACCACAGTTTCCCAACAACAGCTAAGACACCTTTAAATTTTTTTTGATATGTGACAATGTTGAACTTTGGTGTTGGCCTATATATCACCATTTCATCATCAAAATCAGATGTCGAGCTGTGGGGCACGATGGACACGTCAGTGCTGGTTTTCTGGTTTCCTTTGTACGGAGGAAGTCCCTCAGCCCTTGGTGCCTACCAACAAATTTTCTGGTATACCTCTTACTGCATTTACCACAAACGACGTGTTGGTCGAGTTACTATTCCTGGAATCCTTCCCTCCTCAAGTTCTCTCTCATCGAGATGAGGAGATGGTTCCTCTTCATCAAAGCATCCCTCATCGATCTGCACTGTAGTCGGAGACCGTCTCTCATCGATCTGCACTGTAGTTGGAGAGAGTTCCTCCTCATCAGAGCGTCCCTCATCAATCTGTCTTTAGTGCATAAACATCCAAGTACAAATATAACTGGTTGTTTAGCTGCTTCTTCAACTTTTTGAACTGCTTGAGCATAGGTGACTTTTTCTACAGCGCATACATTTAGGACTTCCTGGGTTTTGATGTATATTGGACATTGCCTATGTGCTGCACTATGTTCCTGGGAACAGAACTGTGACACATTTAGGGACGTATTTATTGGGACATTCGCTGTAGATGTGGTTACCACTACAGCGGCTGCAAGTTAAGTTATTTGGACATTGATCTTGGAAGTGCCCAAACTTCTGACATCGATCGCATCTTCATGGCTTAGCTATGAACGGATTAACTTTATACCTCTGACCATCTATATGTACATGTGGGGGAAGGTCCATTTCCTTAGGGTACGCAATTAAGGTAGTTTTGCTGGTTGTTGGGTCTCTTCCTATCCTTTTCATGTATTGCGCCCCTATTCCCGCTATCTCGTCAAGATTTTCCTGACTTTCTAGCAATCCAGAGATTATGCCTTTAACAAAGTAGTTGGCTAAGAAATCTTGACTGAGAGGTTGAGATATTTTATTCAACTGTGTAAGGTGTGGCCTGGTCAGGGCGAATGGTAAGCTGACCTCGACTTGTTTTTATTGCCATTAGTTTTTTCTTTTGGTTTTCATTTGAAGCAATGACCTTTATTCCGCGGTCAGTTCGGTACACTTTACTGACCGGGCCTCCCGCTTTCTCAACCAATTCCTTTTGCAACTGTCTGGGTTTGGATTTAAACATCTGCACCAATTCACCTCCCTCTTCAGCTATGTAGACTGTGTGGGAAAGGGTTTCCATGAGGCTTTTCCGTTGCTCATCAGTTAGGGCCGGGCGTGTTTGGACATGTGCACGTGCAGGGTTGTTGGGAATGTTGGCAGGCTCAGTGTTTGTGTGTGTTGGTGTTTCAGGTGTAGGTTCTGTAGTTTGGGTTTTAATTTTCTGTATATGTTTTCAATCATATCAATGCACTGAATTTCGCCATCATTTTATGGCTTATCGTTAGTAACAGTTTGATTTGCAGTAACATTTACATTACTTTTTTCTGAGTATTTTGGCGTTTTTGACGCTTACCGACGCTGCGTTGTTGTTCCTGTGTTGTTGTTGGTTGTTTCGTGAAGTTGTCCCTTGCCAGTCTTTTCTTCGTCTTCTTGGAGAGTTGAGCTTCCATTTGGTCATAGAGGTTGTTGTTTGTTTAAATATCCAATTCTCTTTCTTCCTCTGAGGTCGTGCCAGACGAAGGATGTTCATCAGACGATGACTTTCCTTCTTGGACCATCTTTTCGTTTGCGCTCTCGTCACTACTGTGGTCGTAGAAGAGATTTAATTTCCGATTTCTGCCTTTGTGATGAGGCATTTTGTCCGAACAGCAAATCGCATAGGAACACCCGTTCTGTTCAAAAACGGTAACGAACGAATTTGCAAGACTGCTGTCTTTCAAGCCTACGTTTAGTTCTTTTTATTTGCTGAATGTTGGTGGAGACACCAGTGTTGAGCTACATGGGAATATGCCTCCATGCAGTTTTCTAGTTGGTGGCCCTCGGATCTGTAGTGACGGCTCCAAATAAAGTGCAGTATGTTTTGAAATCCCCAACCAGGATCGTCTGCTGTTGGCACTGGAAGAGTTGAGGATATGATCCAGGCGGATGGTATACATCTGTCACTGCTAACGGGCCTGTGGACGTCGTAAGTAATATTGTTAGGGATTCAGGACTGTCACATTTATTCAAAACAGAGTAGGAAATACCTATTTTGATGAACGTAGCTACCCCTCCCCTTTGGCAGCTGTCGTCCGGTCATGTCTTTTGCAGTTATACCCATCGATGCTGAAGCGGGTGGTCGCATTGAACCAGGTTTCTTGGATGCAGATGATGTCACGTCATTTCTCCATCTGGGTACGAAAGTGCTTGAGTTGTGACCAGTGGGCCGAAAGGCGGTTAGCATTTCATTGTAGAATTATGAGTTCCATGTTCATATGAAATAATATCTCTCGCGGCCATGTTTTGGTCTGCTTTTATGCACTGTACAGCTCCCTCGAGGTAATCAGGCGTACTGTGCGTGTTTGTTTGCACAGTTGAAATATTTGTGAAAGCCAGGGGAAAGTGAGCATCTTTGTTTTTTTGTTCACCTTATGGCTTTATGGCCGAATTCTAGACATTGGTAGCACATATCTGTAGGGGGATATAGTCTTTGACCTTGAAGCCGATGTAGACCTTGGAAGGGATAGCACTAGTTTCAAAGTTCAAAGTCACTGGTGAGGTTTGTACAAGTGCACCTTCTCTTTTCTTATGGATGCGTTTAGCTTCAAGGATGGGAGTGTTTAATGATATTTGTTCTTTGATTTCTGTGTCCGTTAGGTCAGAAGAAACACCCAGTATAATTTGGCGTGTGATCTTTTGTTTATCTTTTTGTCTGACCAGTGAACGTGGTTCAGTGACATTTATTGTGAATGGACCTACTCTGATGGTGGCCAGAAACTGCAACTTCTGAGTATGATCTTTTATGTGGACAAGAAGGTACTCACCGACAGCTGTGATTTTCAGCTCTCCAAAGGGGCTTTCGAGGTCTTGCCTTGTGGCTACAGCATTTACTCTAGCCAGAGAAATGTGTGGGAACTTGATATACATGATGTTTTCATTTGTGCTTCAATTTGATGGTAGGTCTTTGGATTCTGGCTCTTCGGCATGCATATGTTCATTGCCGTTGTCCGCCTGTAGTCTCTTGTTTCTGTTATTTTCCAATGGCATGGAAAAATGCCGCTTCTTTTTCCTTGAACTCCCTGGAAGAGACGCTCCAGGTAGCGCACTCGTGGTTGCAGGACCATTTCCTCTGTCTGGGGGTTCATTCATTTCCATTCCTATCTCTTCAGGATCAATCATATATGATCATCCAAGTGACGGGATTTTTAAGAAAGCGCCACCTAGCAACTGCAATAATACGATTTAGAGGTAGGAATGCAAGAAAACCGATGTCAGAGTTGCGGGCGAAAGTACTAATCGAACGAAAAAGTAGTAAAATGACGAAGAAGATGAAGACGAAGACTGGTCAATCAGTATCATTTTTTTCAAAAACACACAATCCATTTGTAACGTTTATTTACTGACGCGTTCATACCAAAGATGATTAGCGTCAAGCAGAGCACATATATACAGAGTAGATAATGGTCAACATTTGCAGCAGTGACATCCCTTCCTTTTAACCTCATGCGCCGTAGCCCCTCCAGATGCCTCTGCTGTCTTTCTATATGGCACCATATAAGGGGCCGTCCATATATTACGTACGCAAAAATTCGGGAAAATTGGACCCCCTGTCCGCAAGCGTACTTTCTTCCCCCCCGCGTACGTACGCTTGACGCACCCCCCCCCCGAGAAGACCAGCTGCAGAAAGTGTCTCTCTTCACTTTAGGCCAGATTGAAGGATGAGTGAGGGCCAATATAGACAAATTATAGGTGTCTCGTTCACAGCACAGAATAACTGCACATGGCTTTTATATAATGTAATAAAATGCCATTGGACGACTATAGGACAATACAGAGTTATAATGTGGACATAGAGTTATAGAAATTTATTTTGCGTACGTACACATTTTGTCTCCCCCCACCCCCGTCCGCACCCATACGCAAAATCGCCAAAATCCGACCCCCCTAAGTGCATACGTAATATGTGGATGGCCCCTAAGTGCAGACAGGGCAGAGTTCAAATGGTCTCCACATCCAAGTGCATATTCTGACCCAGACTCGAACATCACAAAGAGATAATCACTATTTAATTACAACACTTGATCCGAATAAATGCAACAGAATCTAAACACAAGAAAGGGCTGTATACTTTGCAAAAGAACATCACCATGCAGGCATCTGTATTCATGCAACTACACGCCAACGCTCAGCCCCTAGCCCAGTGTTTACCTGCTCTAAAGGTTGCCACAGCTGGATAAAATCTACAACTTTTGTGTCTACAAATTTGAAAAACCTTCTGATTATCACTACTTATTATCACTACTGACATAGGGCTATAACGTATCATATCAGATCTTCAAGTCAACAGGCTTCAATGCATCCAGAATTCCCAAGCTATCGTGGTGTTGCATGCATCTTCTCGTTCAAACTCATTAACTCTGCTTCATTAGCTACATTGGCTTCCTGTAAAATTCAAAATAAGATTTAAACCGACCTTTCTGGCCTATAAAACCCTCACATCATGCACTCCTGCCTACCTTCAACCACTACTCTCTCCTTACATCCCAGCATGCAGTCTTCGGTCTTCGGTTATGGGTCTTTTGGTTGAGCCTAGATGTAGCACTGCCATACGCTCTCATGCATCTCGTGTTGCAGCCCCCAAGGAATGGAATCGACTACCAAATGGTTATCTGTTGCTCGCCCTCTTCTTCTTTCAAGATATGCCTCAAAAGTAAATAACTACTTATTGGCTTTCAAACATCTGGATATCTAATTTCTTCATAAGCCAAGATTCTTCAAAAAGTAGGCTCTGGTTACCAATGCCGTAAAATCTCTCGGCTGGCAGATTTTGTACCAGGCAAACAGAACAGAGTGTAGAGGAGATCGAACTCAAAATCTGTCGTTTATCCACTCTGTCGTAATATATGAACATGAAAGAAATTTTTTTCGTGTAAGATTTAGTTTACAAACCCATAGGTGTGTAGCAGATGACTGGTTGAGAAACGATGATCATGACGGCATGATAATCACAGTCATCTCTCAGCCAAGTGATGTATTGCAGCAAATGGGAGGCAAGCGCCATTCACTACCGTTAAATTAAGTCATAGTATCACACAGGAACATATTCATTCAAGTTAAGACATGAGGCAAACAATCACCATGGCGAGATCTCCAACCACCCCAGCATTAGTTCAAGTTTCTGCATAACAGTTCGGAAGACTGTGTAAGACGGGGCTCGGGGTCGGTACCTTACCCCTTACAATCTAATTGGCCCCGGCCTGGAGGACAGTACATACGATCGTCATCTAGAGAAGGCGTGACCCGGCGAGGGCCGGAACCAGTTGCTAATTGATCCCTTTGAAGTGGCCCTCCCAGATCACCGTCCAAGACAGTTGCGAGGACTACATTGGGCCTAGCATTCAGCTCCGCTGACTGGAAAAAAAGGTACTGGTATTTCAAATCGAGTCCGACGTTCGATTAAACGCTGACTCCTACGAGGTAAATCGATGCTCCTAAGAAGATTCTCATTTAACGGGTTTTCACCCGTTCTCCTTAGGCTCCGAGCACGGTCCGAGTGGTGGCAGAGCAGCGGGTTGCTGCTGACGATGTGAGAAGCATCACCTGGGTTTGAGTCCTGTCCTCCAGGGCTAGTCTTCCGTTCCATCGTTCCCACTCTATCATTAATCCCTTCTATGGACGTGGATAAGCTAGATTGTTGCTGGCTCAAAGCGGATTGTTGCTGGCTCAAAGTGTGCAACTGCCCACTCACCGATTGCTGTTGCGAACTTAGCGATAACAGAGTATTCGACATTTGCTCCAAGGCCCTGTTTTTCTGTATCAGGGCCTCAGAGTCGTGGGGTGGACTGAGTTGAGACGGCCTATTGGTAGTTAAACTGGAACTGTCGTCGTCATCATCATCTTGATGACGGCTTGAAGCTGTTGTCGACATTGCAATGATTAAGTAAAGAACTTCTGACAATTATTATAGAACATAGGCTTAGCCCGTTCTTCGTCAGATTATCTGTTTTATAAGTTTTATTACTCTGTTCGAAAAAGGTTCTGCTTTTAACCAGCCTTCTAAGTTTTAAGAATGTTTTTCCCCGCTTTGATTTGAATTTGAATTTTGATTAACTTTTGCTGTTACTTGAATAATAATATGATGATCCTGGAAATCGTGATCTAGCTCCAGCACGTGTCTCTAATTAACTATTAATCGGCAGCGAATCTCGTATTCAGAGAGTGCTGGAGGGAGGGATCAAGTGCAAACAATGCTAATTAGGTCGATAATCATTTCTCATTAATGCATACACAGGGATGATGTGTTGCGCTTTCGGTTCCTTTTTCGAGCGGTGGGGTAGGAGAGGGCTGTTTGAAGCGTTACGACGGTGATTGTACGAGTTTTCGTTTCAGAATACGATGACGTCATCTCCAGTAGGCGGCCGATTAACCGATAGGTTGCGGGGGAAGGAGGATGACGGCGCGTGGCGGATTAAAGGATTTACGAGGATTACGGCGCGTGCAGCGTCTGGTACGGATGAGGAGGAGTACGACGAGGATTTACGAGGATTACAGCGCATGCAGCATCTGGTACGGATGAGGAGGAGTATGACGAGGAGGAGGAAGATGGCGATTATTCCTCTCTTCTTGAGGAAGCGAAGCGGTTGGAGGAGGAGGATGAGGAAGCGAAGCGTCGGTGGAGGATCGTATCTTCCTCTCTTCTCGAGGAAGCGAAGCGTTTGGAGGAGGATGAGGAAGCGAAGTGTCGGTGGAGGAGGAAGAGGACGGAGCGTTTCTTCCTCTCTTCACGAGAAATACAAGGAAGCGAAACGGTTGATGAGGATCACGAATATTTAGATTCTTCCTCTCGTCAGGGGAAGGAGGAGGAGGTTTCGGCGCGTCGCAGCGTCTTGAGAGGGTGTCGGATGCGTCAGACGAATGCAGGTCAGGCTGTCTGGGGATGATCCTTTGTCTGGCATCGCAGGTCAGACTATCGAGTTGGCGGCTGAGGATCCGGAGTTGGCTGTAGCGGATGCAGGCGATTCTTCAGCTCCCGAGGTGGTGATCCAACTGCTCCGGAGATAATGGTCCAACTCCTTTTTTCGTAAAACTTCAGCTTTTATGTCCTTTACTTTCTATAATTCACACAACAGTTGGCAAGAGTCCACTGCCACCAATCCATTTCTGTAGCGCTAGTTCTGCGCTTGGACTCGTCCTGTATGAGGCTTGTGATTGGCTGAAAAGTTATGCTGGTCTTGGCTGTCCGTCTCAAGGGTCTGATTGGCCGAAGGCGGTACCCTGGATCCATCTTCCTTCTGAATAATTAAACTTGTCAGGTGCTGCGCTTGGCTGTTAACTCAAGGGTCTAATTTTAATTTTTTTTAACCCTCGGTGCACCCCTTTTTGAAAAACACGTTTCAGTACCCCTGGGGGTCAAAAGGACCCCCACTATTTTAAGCATGTTTTGAGTGTAATATTTCAAATGAAACAACTAATGCACAATATCAACATAGTAGATATAATATCTGAAGTTATAGCATCCAAATTATAATATATCGTAAGAAGATATAGGTCTGTGGTTCGTATCGATCTTCTTGACAAGGAAGCGTGTTCGAAAATATTCAATTAGTCGTCCTTGCATGTATCGCACACGAATGATTTCGCTGCATGATTTCCACAAACGAACTGCTGACACTTACTGCATCTATAATTCACTTTAGTGTCTTTCACTCTGGGACACACATGACACCTTCCTCTCTTCTTGCTGGCGTCTGGTGCGGGTCTCTCAGCCTCAGGAATTCCCAGCGCAAGAAAGCAACGCTTCATAGACGCCTGTTCATAGATCCGAGGATCCGCTCGTCTGGTTAGTATCCATGGCCAACACATCGCAGTACCTGATTCTAGAAGGAATAGTCTCTTTCTTGATCCGCGCTTACGGCCCGTGGTATAAGCCATCCAATCGGTATGATGTTGGAACCAGATGACGGCAGAGTTATGCATGATGATGTCCATGATAGAGAAGAAGAGCGACAACGGCCACCGTCGTGTTCCGCGTTTACAAGAATATTGACGGCACATCATGTCCAGTGTGTCAACACTACCTTTGGTACTGTTATAGAATGTTATGATGTCTGGTTTGTTGTCCTTTGTTTCATCAATAGCATCATCATGATGCATTGAAGAGAGAAGAACTACACATCGATTTGCTTTAGGAACGTATGATGTCAATGTCAGGTCATGGGTAAACATGAACATTGATGAATGTACATCTCGTCCAGTCGCCAACAGTTCAACTGGGAGACAAACTTTGTTTTTACGCATGGTACCGACAACTGTCAGATTCTGAAGTAGAAGATGTTCTGCAAGTCCCACGTCTGTAAAGAAATTATCCATTGTGATATTTCTGCCGGTGTTGTATATGTAGGCTGCAAGATCTTTCACAACCCGAGCACCTTGGCCCTTTTCTGGAACATTTCCCTCCTTGCCTGTGTACACCTGAAATACAAAAAAGTACATTAGCTTTGGGAAAAAAGCTCTGAAAACAGCTCATAAAAACAGGCATTTTTAGGAACAAGCTACAAGAGTGAAATGAGAATATGAGGAATAGATTGAGATCCACATGTATGCATAAAATATATGTATTCTGTACTAACTTGCGCATTTCCACAATATGCTGTTTCGTTGTCACAAAGGATCCATAATTTTATTCCATATTTCGCCGGCTTAGATTTGATGTACATCCGGAACGGACACTTGCCTCTGAATGGGGAGAGTTGCTCATCAATTGTTGTAAAAGATGATAGTTCATAATACTTCCTGCAAGAAGCCGCAAAGTGTTCGAAAAGACTGCGAATCGCTGCTAACTTGTCAGTTGCACGTCTCTGTGTTCCGGTTGCTTTATCATCAAAGCGTATATGACGTAGAATTGTTTTGAACCGATTGATGCCCATTGTTGCTCGGAAAACTGGTCTGCCCCACTTACCATCCCATAACTGCTCTAAGGGTTCGCGTCTTCCCTTCAAAACACCAATCAAAATGAGAAGACCTAGAAATGCCTTTGCTTCTGCCATATCAAGAAGATGAAGATCATCAAGTTTGTTCAGTCCTGTATAAACGTCCGTCATCTCCTTATTTGTTGACTGAACAATGATATTCATGAATTCTTCATCACAGAATAGAAATACGGCATCATCAACTTTCTGTGGGACTGCATGGTTTTTCGGCCCCGACTGTACGCGTACCACATCACATGCACGGCGACGTCCCTGAACAGGAGCAGTGTCAGACCACACATTCCCGTCTCGAGAAGAATAAAGTCCGGAAGTATTTTCTTCAATGAAGCCACTACCACTGGCCACAGAATTGATAACATCCAACACATTGTCCACGGGTTCGTGTTCATCAACGCTGTAAAGGTCCGTGTCATCATCGTCATGAGCATCTCCGGCTATGTCTATATCTTCATCTGACGGCTGTACATTTTGTACTTCCAACTGATCTTCTTCATCACTTGATGGATCTGAACCATCACTCAAGTCAGATACGGCGTTTTCATTGTCTAACCACTCATTAATATGTTTCATCACCGCGCTATGCGAATAGGTCGCCATGCTTGCACTACTATTTGTTTACTTTCTCTGTCAAACACCAACACTGGTTCCCTGCTTCAAGAATGACGTACTAAATTGAATGAATCTGTTGAGCAGAAACATAGAATCAATGTCCTAGAAGTTAATACGCATGCATTGCATAGTTGAGGAAATATATAATAAGAAATATATGTGGGGGTCAAAAATACCCCCAGGGGTACTTCAGAGGGTTAAATGAAGTGCCCTTATTAATTAATTAGTGGAAATGGTACACATTTCTACACTATCCTCCCTCCACCCGTTATTCAAAGCTACGTCTTTAAATAGTAGGAACCCATTCAAAATTCTTACTCTAATAATTATTTTCGTGATCTGACGTGCTCCGAATCTAAGCGCTGTACTTGTCAAGTGATCTAACTCGTTACTACGGATTAAGCAATTTCGACCAGACCCATTCCTCTGTTTCAGACTGCGCAAGCGAGTCTACATGTAAGGTCGACTAGCTACGTTACTACAAAGCGATTACCAAGTCCACTACTTACTACTGTTGCGTTGGTAATACAGAAGCTGCTGCTGTAAGCGTAGATATATATATATTCTTTCATTTCTCTGTTCCACAGTTAGGGTTCCAATGGACAATTTAAAAGTAAGTAAGTATATCCTTTATTCAAAACCAACTGCTAACCGCATTTTGGTGTACATAGTTCATAATATTAATTTAAGCATATAACATTCGAATGACAAAGGTTTTACGAGCTAAAGAGTCAGCATTAGGTATTATTCTATTGTGTGCCCTGGGGCGCAGTGAGTATATGACAGCTTTCTCTGGAGGTAATAATTGATGCAGAACATGTGTTGGGTTGGTTATTATGGCTGAGAAAAGGGTACAATCAGCTTTCTTGCAGAGCTGCTCGAAAGTAAGTAGGCTTACTATTAAACGACTTTAACGCGGAACTCCGTGGTCTGTACTTTACGATAACTCTAAGCATTAATAAGTTTTGTGTTAGTAACATTTGACAAAAAAAATTCTATCTTTAAATGTTATTCCTCTGCCGGACAATCTAAATCGCAACTAAAGACTACTGGTTTCTACTACAGACGGCGTTAATTAGTCTGCGCGTCAAGTCACTAGTTATATTACTACAGAGCAATTAATTTCTCACTAAGGATACATTGCTAATACAAACTACTGCTCTAATTGAGCTACTACTGTCGTACTCACTGTGGCTAGGTCACGAGTATATCGTTTCAGGCACCCGTCTGTTTTACCCTTTCCTTCAGCATGATCGTGGCTTCTGCGGCGCCTTTTCTTTAGCATTCGCCGCTACTGCCGAAACAGGATGCACCAAAACCAGGGAGTGCAATATATATAATATGTCGTGAAGACTGCTAGCCCCACAATCCATGGGCTTCTTCCAGCTGAGTTAAAACAATCCCGGATTGTGTCCAGGAATAAGGCTTCAGTTGCAGGAGTGCCTTGGGCCAGCATATGGTTGAGGATGGAGACAAGCTCCACAAATCGTACTCTCAGAATCCCGGCATATTCCAGGGTTGAATCAGTGGTAGAACGACGTTAGGGAGGTGAACTCGAGCTGGTAGGTTGCGGCCTTCGCGGTGGCTCCACGAGTTAAAAATAAACTCGGCCCCACCTGTACTGGCAATTCTTTGAAGGGTGGCTACAACGACACCTAAGGCTCCAGGATTTTCATCCACCAGAAGTGTGCTTCGGTACATACTTCGCATCAGCTCTTGGCTGATACCCACGTGACCTTGATTACGGAAAGGTTTGGTCACGTGCCAAACAAGACCCGCCGCTCTTGATCTCCATGAGTTGATCTCCACTTCAACCCAAGGTTATATGACGGCTTCCACTTCGTAATCGTCATACGAATCCCATGTTTGATCGCTGGTGAATATGGGTGACACAGGAGGTAAGGCTCGTAAGGAGGAGGGGCATCGTCGTTTTCATACTGAGGAGGTGGTGAGTTAGGTTGTTGAGGCGTGTCCAGGCGTTGTGCATCGGCTTCGGCTTCTACTGGAGCACGAGCATCGTCTGACTGCTCGTCCTGCAATGGAGTGTTGGTGTCGTGCTCCAGAATATCTTGATCCTCTGCTTCGGCCCGCGAATTAATCATCTCGTCGAGCATTCGATGGAGATTGTTTAAAGAATCAAGATCGTTCAAGGACTCGTCTTCCATGTTGGCAGCTTCTTCGGCGAGTTTCACGTTGAAAGCGGCCATGGTTTACTGAAGTGCCCTTATTAATTAATTAGTGGAAATGGTACACATTTCTACAGTTTGCTCGGTAAATCAGCCAACAAGGTAACTTTGAATTATTCGATCGTAGTTGAGTTCGTTTTCCTGTAGGGGTCAAATGCATTCCTGTTCCAAGTGATTACTCGATAAATATGATTGAAAAGGAATGTTGTATTAGGCGTTGTGGAGATTTAAGCAGGGTTGTCAATGTCATCCAGCAATCCAAAGGGCAGTGGAAAGACAATGATCAGTGGCAAGAGATGCATAATAGTTTGAGGAGCTATTCGCCCGGTAGATCAGCCGACGAGGTAACCTGAATGACTTGTCCATAGATGAGTCAGTTTTAAAACAGAACCATTCCTGGTCCATGTGGCAAAGATCTTTTTGTCCCTCAGCAGACCCCATGCCTTGGCAAAGATAATAGCATTTGTTTTGGCCAATTGTTCATTGGTTGTGTTGGCCAGCCAAGGTCCACTCGGATAGAATTTCAATAGCCCTCTAGCTCACATGATTGCGTCCCTGATGCAACGATTTGTAAATCGAACGATGATCTGTCTGAAGTGGTCGTTTTTCCTTTTGGGAGTCTATGGGCTGAGGCTATGTCAGATTCTGCTATGTTGATCTCTTATCGAGTATTACACAGCTCCATCACATTTCGCATTGCTCCTTTTCGGAAAGTACATGTAAGTAGTTAGATTTGGTCATTTCTACCTGCACGAGTGAGGAATCCAAACCAAATTGTCCAATCTGGAATATCTTTCATTCTCGTCAACACGGAGTTTTAGCTTCGCGCTGTCAGCTTCCAATGATCTTATTCTGGCTTCATTTGCAGACCGGGATTCAGCGTCATCAGCAGCCATTTGTTTGAATAGGCTGTCAATGAGTTCGTCCACTTTTAGCTTTTTCGACATTTTTATTGACAAATGTACTCTGTGAAATCAAATAAGACATAGGAAATGTTATCGAGCCTTTAAAAGTTGCAAATATTTATTGACTTATTTGCATGTCCATGGGCTGCTAATGCTAAACCTTAATATGAGAAGGAATATGTCTGGCTCGATGTCCGGAATTCTAACGGTTGTTGTTCCAGGCTTTGCTTCTGTCATATAACCAGTAAACATGGCTTCAAACACCTCACTTCGAGAAAGGAGCACATATTTGTGAGCATTAATTTTAACGATTTTGTCATCTGATGCTCCCACATCAAAGCAGACATGACTTGCGGTATCGCTGTCCAGCATGTGTAGCTGACATTCAGCAATCGTCTTGCGAAAGAAGTCTAAAGATACAGGTCACCAAGCGAAAACCATTAGACTAGCTAATAGCAATTAATCTGGCGTTAACGGAAGACTCAAGCGGTCAAATTCCTTTCTGTTTGGAGCGACTGTTTCTGAGTGGAGCGACTGAGTGGAATGAATTCAAATCACAATAAATTTATCTAAGATAGCGAACACCTGTTTTCA
Source organism: Allolobophora icterica (assembly GCA_963556255.1). Taxonomy (NCBI): domain Eukaryota; kingdom Metazoa; phylum Annelida; class Clitellata; order Crassiclitellata; family Lumbricidae; genus Allolobophora; species Allolobophora icterica. The sequence continues at coordinate 18,400,899 of OY744610.1, forward strand.
CTCCCCATTTAAAGGGTGTTTAATTTTATGCTTTTTGTTCTTGATTTGGAGGATGGGGAAGGTGGCTTCATACCTAGTTTTAAATTTTCCTAAAAATAGATCATGCCAAGTTAGCTTGATTATCACTACATGCTTCATATACAGAGGACCAATCAGTTTCGCCTATATTTTTGAGAAAAATCTTTTTTTGAGCATCATTAATTAACCTACTATTAGCATAATTTGAGGTAGTTTTTGTATGATGATCCAAATCAAACGACGATAAGATAGGTAGATGGTCCGAGATATCAGAGATAGTAATCGCAGCATAGATAAGCTTAGACCAGGCGCTCGTATATATGTTGTCTATCAAGCTTGCTGAGTGAGTTGTAATTCTCGTTGGTCTGGTGATGGTGGGTAAAAGATTACACAGGCCTGCATATTAATGGATTCCAATTTTTTTCTTCACCGTTTTAGGTGTTTTCATTGGTATTCAGTTAGCTGAATTCAGACATGCAAACGTTTTTCCTCTATCACGTACGGTTTTTCCACAAGTGAAAATGAACTTCCAGGAAGACCTAGCAGAGTGAAAAACGCTTATTTACAAAGAAATTAAAAATTATTACAATTAACTCAGCTGGATTTTTCATTCATTCATTTGTAAATGTTTGTCACAGGTGCCGAGAAGTCAGAAATCTTTATAATATCTTTTCTTCTTCCCTTCAAAGCTCCTTTTAGAACTTTTTCTCTTGTGCTCTGCTTGCGGGTTTTCCCTATGCAACATCCAGCAGTAGTCTGCTATCATGTTAACGTTCCACTGACCCTGTTACCTCCGTTCCATTTCCTTTATGTCCTGGTGGAATCTCTCTCCTTGTTCTTCACTAACAGCACCTAGATTTTCTGGGAAATAGCTTAGATGGGAGTTCAAAAAGTGGAGCTTCAAGCTCATTGAGCAGCCCAAGGCTTTCAAGTTCTTCATCATGTTTCCTACGATGTTCTCGAAGTCAGTGTCTCTATAGTTGCTAAGAAACTTCTTTACCACTTCTTTAAAGGATTGCCAAGCCGATCTCTCAATTTCTTTCATTTTGGTATCAAATAACTCGTCCCTCATGAGTTTTCGAATGTCAGGACCGACGAAAACCCCTTCTTTCAGCTTCGCTTCTGACAACCGTGGAAACTTGCTTGCAAGATACTTGAAAGTATCACCATCTTTTGGAAGGGCTTTCACAAACTGCTTCATGATGCCAAGTTTGATGTGAAGTGGAGGTAAGAGTACTTTTGTTGGGTCCACCAAAGATTCGAAGTGCACGTTCTTTTCTCCTAATTTTAGTGTCCTGCTTGGCCACACCTTCTCAGTCCAGTGCTTGGCTTTAGCACGGCTATCCCATTCGCAGAGGAAACAGGGGTACTTGGTGTAGCCGCCCTGTTGACCAAGGATCATAGAGATCACTTTAAGATCGCCACAGATGGTCCATTCGTATTTCTTGTAGTTCAGTTTGGTCAGGATGAAGGCTAAATTGTCATACTTCTCTTTCAAATGAACGGAATGTCCAACCGGTATAGAGGCGTATTTGTTGCCATTGTGAAGAAGGACAGCTTTTAGACTTCTTTGTGATGAGTCAATGAAGAGTCTCCAATCGTGAGCCTCATGCTGAACTCTGAACATTTGCATCAGACCGGTAACATCGGAGCAGTAAACAAGTTCACCGTCTTGAGAAAAGTAAGGCACGTAGTCTTTCTCTCGGTTTCTAAACCAACTAAAAGAAGTTCCAGGAGTCAACAAGTTCTTCTCCTGGAGCCTAGAACCTAGCAACTGAGCGGAATCTTTCGAAAGGGCCAGATCTCGAATCAAGTCGTTCAATTGTGATTGTGAAAACAGTTGGGGCTCACTGCAGTCGTGTGGAAATTCGTCATCAGAATTGTCATCTGACTCACTCCCCGATGGCCCACTCACATCGATTAGGCTTTCTGGAGGCAAAGGTATGGGAATGCCAGGTCCATGAGACACAGGGCGAAGTGCAGATTCCAGGTTCGGGTAGCAGATTTTGTCTTTGTTTTTTAAGCTGTATCCCTGTATGTTGCACGAACAAAAGTAACAGTCATCGCTGTGGTTTTTGGGCTCCCTCCATATCATAGGCACTCCGAAACGAAAACATTTCAGCTTACCCTTAGACCACATGCGCAGTCCTTCCACCCAGGCAGATAATCAATAGACATTCAATAGTCACATCAATTCTTAACTAGGCAAATAGTTCAACAGGCACATCAATTCTTAACTAGTAATCCCCAGATCAGCAGTCGACAAATATCGATCAGATGGATCAATAACGATCAAATAGCCACATCGAATTTTTAACTAGTAATCCCTAGACCAGTAGTCGACAAGGATCAAACAGATAACGATCAAATAGCCACATCAATTCTTAACTAAGCAATAGTTTAATAAACACATCAATTCTTTACTAGCAATCCCTAGAATAGTCACTCACAAGAATCACATCCCATCGTCAAAACAACTCCTTCCTCAGTGCTTGTGAATGGACAGTTAGTTAAAGTTATTTAATAAGGCTACTTCCACATTGTGATATCAAACAGTCACAATCGGATCCTCAGGTACGTGATTTATATAAAGACCAATACCTAGGGTGGTGAAGATGTCGATACTAAATAATTTTTAATTTGGTATCTATAATAGTAAAGATATTTTATTATAATTTTCTATAATCAATTTAGCGTAGCAGATTGTCAATCATAAGAGGGTAAGCGCATGAAAATAATCGAATATGAATTAAATACAAGCCACTTATAACCAGTCTTGTTGTCAAGACCTTAAACCTCAAGACCAAGACCAAGACCTTGAACCTCAAGACCAAGACCAAGACCTTGAACCTCAAGACCAAGACCAAGACCAAGACCTTGAACCTCAAGACCAAGACCGAGACCCAAAAATATCACAGTCGTATCCAGACTTCTATTCCTTACTAAAAATTGTCCAGTCGGACTACTCGTTATTTTAATGAAAACATGAGTCTTTTATTCAAGCAAAACAACTCTAAATGGAGACTGCAGAGAATTCCGAATTCGTATTTACAAAAGTCCTTCATGCGAAATGTTATTTTAAATGCCTGTTGAATTTTATAAAAACCAATTTGCTAGAATTTTCTGACCAAGACGTGACCTGTGGGGCCTCATAAAATTCTGCCATGTGATAAAATACGGTCTACAAGTGCTGAAATCGCTAGCACACAAAGCAGCTTTTCAAGAACCGGATGTAAATGTACAAATTAATCGTGAGTCTGTTTTGAAATCATTCCATGGTAAATAACCGGAAGTCAAAATAATTATCCAAAACAACAGTGAAGCCTCATTCACACAGTGTAAATACTAAAGGATAAAGTTTAAAAATTCTTGCCATTTGTTAAAATTAATGACTGTTCATATTGACAAAAGTCTTGGTCTTGGTCTTGAAAAACCAAGACCAAGACCTTGAACCTCAAGACCAAGACCTTGAACCTCAAGACCAAGACCAAGACCTTGAACCTCAAGACCAAGACCAAGACTTTTAAAAACGAACTCGAGTGCACTCGAGACCAAGACCTTGGTCTCGAGGACAACAAGACTGCTTATAACTGGCCATAAGTGTTAGTGTTGGCAGATGTGCATTCTGTGGAGAGATAGGCGAAATGACTTAACTATTGATCCCTGAGCCGAGCTGGTCAGGCATGTAGGAGACGATAGTAAGCTTCACGAAGAGACACATCAGTTCTTCCAGAGAGGTGATTTTCTTCGGCTTGACGTCTGGTTCGTTTCGTTGTCGGATGTAAGTAAGTCCGCCTCTTGTCCATGCAGAATGTAGAGTTTTCAACTTAACCAGTTGCCTGGCCTTGGTGAATATGTGAGAATTCAGAGGCGTCAAATGCTCATTGATGAACACTCTACTGACTGCTGGCGAGTTTTTTTAGTTCCTTCCGGGAAACAGAACCATATTGTTAGACGGCTGACGAAGCGGACAACGATGGGGCGAGGGTTGACCTTGTTATTACTAGGAAGTCGATATGCGTATGCGAGATCTGACGCATGTAGTTGGATCCCCAGGTGGTCATTGCATAGGTCAACTACTGACTTGGCGGCCGACTGGTCGGGTGTATGGGGATGCGCCTTTGAGTGATCCTGTGAGGTGCTCATTCCTGTAGTTTTGGAAAGGATCATGGAGCTACCCATTCCAAGATGTCCCTCTTCCTTTAAACCATAAATCATTAAGTTGTCTAATCGCAGTTGATTCTGCATGTCATGAATCTCTTCCGTCAGATGCCCATTCTCAACTTCCAGCTTCTGTAGTTGGAGAGATTGATTTTCACAATGAGACTGAATTAATGCAGTGGCCGATTTTGCCACAAGGTCCTCCAGCTTTGCGGAAAACTCGGCCACGAAGCCCTTAAATAGCGCTTCTACTGTGGGATTGAGAATTTCCCGGAACTGACCTTTAAGTAATTCCACAATTTTGGAATCTTGGACGACTTCGTGGAGTTCATCCAATTTAATGCCCTTCCTCGCCATTTGTTATTACTGTAAGTCGTTGTTGGTTCACTGTTGATAATTCCAAAGAAAAGTAGACTTTAGTCTAGCCGTTTTGGGGGCGTATCACCAATGCGTATCACCGTTTGTTTGTTTTAGCCTGTTTTTCCGATTACAGGCTTTTTGATTGTAGAGTTTCCTCATACATGTTCCCGAGTGATATTTCTGAGCGGCGACGCAACATAATAAAAGTACATTATTATTGACCGAGAAAATCGAATTTTAACATTCCCGCTGTAGAGACTTAAGGTTCAGTCCCACGCCATCTAGCGATTTTAATAAATTTGAATAAGATCATCTGTTTATATTTGTCTGGTCATACGTAATCAATAACTGTTTTTGGTCAAGGAGATTTTTCAGTTTCTGAACTTACTTTATGGAACTCTCTCCTGTGTCATAACAAATTATCAATTTGAAAGATGTAAGTTTTAAGTTGAGAACGAAATGACACAAGCGACTGAGCAGAGCGCACAGAATCAGGAGAGAGTGCCATAAAGTAAGTTCAGCAACTGAAAAAGCTCCTTGACTAAAAACAGTTATTGATTAGGTATGACCAGACAAATATAAACAGATGATCTTATTCAATAATGATGAGATTTTGAAAGGTACTCTATACAGGACTAATCTGCTACTTCGGAACTTTGAAATACAGCTGTGGTATTTGACCACGGGCAGAACCAGACCCGTTGTGGTCTCTACCAAAAGGTGTGTGAAATGTAAACGTTATGTTGCGCTCTACACAAACAGACTCATAGGAAGAGGAAAACAGCTTCCTAGCGCCAGTGGAATTGACAATTAGTGTGTGTACAATACCTGGATCCACCTTAATAATTTGACGAAAGTTAACCTTATGGGGAGTAGGGTTCCCTGAATTCTTGACAAATGATATCATTTTACATAGAGACATCTTTGACGTCAACACTTCTACTCGCACAACGTGACCTAAGCCAGGATCCTGCTCAGAATAAAGGCCCAAAGCAGTCAACAGAATCGGTTTACTTACTTCGAAATTAACTGCATCGTTACCAGGAGACCATGGTACCTGCTGCCCTGAACAGTTTACATAATTTCCTCTGCGTTCAAGGCAGATTTCAGGGCCACAGTCTGTCCTCTGCCAAATGCGTGCTGTTACACTAAACCTCATAAAGTTCAGCTGGTCCTTGTGAACAATGTAGGGATATTAGATCATAAAGTTCACTCTTTTTTAACATTTCAAGAAAATTATCTGCATTCAGCTTATTCGACAACATGTTGCAACATTTCTCCACGAGCACTGGAACCATGTACTTGAGTGCACCATACAAGACATTCCACTCATCACCAGGCGGTACTTCGATCTTGTCAGAGTACAACAACCTAAAATTATATATATATATATATATATATATATATATATATTCTGCATCGCATGTCATGTTGGCCTATATTGTAAAGGTATCTAGGAAACGGAAACTATAACACTCTTAGTTTTAATGCCACTATATATATGCCTAAGGTATCAGTTTATTAGTGTATAAATCCAGCAATAAAACAGCCAGTTTCATATACAGATGATATTCAACGGTGCTTTACATTCGTGAAGAAAACATAGTCACTACATTTCACATCATTGCATATCACAATTATTATTATTATTATTATTATTATTATTATTGTTACTATTATTATACATGTATTAAGCACCTTCTTAAGTCCATTAATTCTTAGTGACAAAGCATCAATCGATGGTGCTGTGGAGCAATTGCGAGTGAAGAACTTGCTCGAGGTCCACACATAGAAACTGTTTCAAGGGGAGGAGGATCGAACCCGTACACTCCTTGTTACAAGTTAAGCCCTCTAATCATTGGGTGTTGTGTCCCACATTTGTCAACATCCATTGAGTGGCTTATAAAATATTCCAAGTTCTTACTGTTGCAGGAGAACAGCACATAGTGTTCTTGATAGATTAAATGTATTGACAATCAGCCATACATTTACTATCACAAGTCCATGAGAGCACTTTTAGTTACATTATCTTATGAGCACTTTACAAATAAAAAACTTATAACATATATAAAGTCTATCACATCGTCTTGGAAATTTTAAACTGATGCAGCGTTGCTAAGCAACTGAATATGATAATATAATCTAATCTACTAGTAATCTATATATGCCATCATTGGACAAAAGACATCAATTGATCATCCCTTCAACTGAAATCGCAGTTTAAAAAATCTATATTGGAAAATCCAGGTCAAGTCCAATAGATCAAAGAAACCTATGCTAGTTGAAAGAGATGAGTCTTAAGTTTAGACCTGAATGACATAACAAATTGACCAAAGTAACTGAACTGGGCAGCGAATTCCAGAGCTTTGTACCAGCTACCAAGAAAGCCCAAGAGCCTAACACTGTTCAGGTGTGGGGCACAACAAGAGTCACAGTGTCCATTGATCGAGTGCAATATTTATTTGTTTGATGGCTGAAAATGGAACAGAGAGATAGGTCATTTGGCAAAATGTAGTGCTCTGTTAACTACAGGCAGATTTTATAATGGATTCTATGCTCAATTCATTGAAGCAGAAAGACAGTTCTCAGTCAGATGGAGTAATCTTATTGTAAGTAAATAAGTAAGTAGTAAACCTTAATATGAGAAGGAAAATGTCTGGTTCGATGTTCGGAATTCTAACTGTTGTACCAGGCTTTGCTTCTGTCATGTCACCAGTCAGCATTGCTTCAAAAACCTCACTTCTTGATATGAGCACATACTTATGCGCTCGGATGGTCACAGTGCTGTCATCTGCTACTGCGTTGCACCTACTTCGAAGCAGACGTCTGCGGCTATTTCATTTGCAAACATGTAATTCTGGCATTCGGAAACGGTTTTCCATACTGCCACCCATGGGCAGCATCACGTAATCAAGTGCAATATTGATTTGTTTGAGGGCTGAATATGGAACAGAGAGATAGGTCGTTTGGCAAAACGTAGTGCTCCGTTAACTACAGGCAGATTTTATAATGGATTCTATGCTCTATTCATTGAAGCAGAAACACCGTTCTAAATCAGATGGAGTAATCTTATTGTAAATAAATAAGTCTCAAACCTCAAGATAAGTCAAAACATGTCTGGTTCAATATCTGTAATTCTAACTGTTGTACCAGGTTTTGCTTCCATCATTGCACCAGCGAACATAGCCTCAAGCACATCACTTTGGGAAATCAGGACATACTTATGAGCACGAATGCTCACGATGCTATCATCTGATGCACCTACTTCAAAGGGCAGAAATAAATGCAACACAGGAAGCAAAAAACTAATTGAAATTAATGCCAGGTCCCATTGACTGAATGACTTAGTAATGAGCCTTTCTCTAAAAAAGGATAGGAACCACTGACCTAGTCTAAATCCTGGTCTCCAGCTTATTATTTGATTTATCATTATTATCAAGTCATTCAGTCAATGGCATCTGGCATTAATTTCATTTAGTTTTCTTCCAGTTCTTTATTTAAAATTATATTAAATAATATTGAATAAAAATGTGCTGATTATTTTGAATGTGTAGCTTCCATCTTGTGTCAGTTAGCACATTCCAATGTCTGCCTTAAGGTTGTCTCTTGAAATTTCTAGTGGGCTCTGTTTTAAAAATTCAAAGGGTATCAGTTTAAGCCATAAGCCCAGATTCGTCAAAAAGTAGGCTCCGGTCACCATTGCTGCAGAAGCTCTCGGCTGTCAGATTCTGTAGCAAGAAAACGGAACAGAGCGTAGAGGAGGTCGAACTTGAAATCTTTCGTTACATCCACTCTTTTAATAAATGAACCTGAAAGGAATATTTTTCTGTAAGGTCCAATTTACAAACCCATAGGTGTGTAGCAGATAATCATCTGGTTGATAAACGATGATGATGAATATGTCATGAATGATCAACTTATTCAAGAACGATGATGTTTGTCGTAGCTGACACTTTGGTCATACTTGCAACATTTTTCCTATCCTAGGAACTTGCCAACATTACACCTCTTGGCATTTGCTATGCAAGTCCATCAGTCCAGACTGAAAGCAATTTAATCTTCCAGAAATCCTGATTCCAGACTGTTCTTACCTGCTTTGTTATCTTAATCTATCTAGAAATTCATGACATGTAATTTCTTGGTTCTCAAAAAACCATTAACAAATCAGATGGCCAAGCAAGATGCAGAAGAAGAGCAGTCCCTTAAAGCTAATCACAGGGGCAACCATGGGTATGAAATAATTAGGTGACCCTTTGGCTGCCTACTGACAGTTTCTTTGAATGACTGTAATGTGATTGCTGTTGGTGTTCAAAGTTATATTATTATTATTAAATAGTGAAACGAAAAACATTATTATTATTTTTATTATTATTATTACTGTAGAAAATAATTCTATCACCTGTTATTCTTTTCAATATTGTAGCTTTTAACTTTATGAAAGAAATAGTGGTTTGTGACTTCTAATGATGCCAGCTGTTAGTTTTATGTTTGGACAATATTTTAGGTTGATTTGGTGTTTTTCAAACTTTGAGGTTCCTAAATATTGTGAGACGTAGACAGTCTAATGTATGAGTTTTCTTGACACAATCGTAGAATGCTAAGAACAAGATGGCAATCAGTTTCTTAAATATTAAGTCCTGAATAGCTGTGAAGATTACATTAAATTCCAAAAAGTGAATTGAAACCGATGTTTCTATACTTATATATTTGTCATTTTATATGCTTAGCAGCATATCTCTTTTGTAATCCACAAAATATGCCAAGTAAATTAAACAGTGCATTAAATATACCAAGTGCATTCAAAATGACACCTCAAAATAATTTATTACATCAGATTAGAACCAAAACAATAATTCACCTAACATCCACGCTGATAATATAATCTAACTGAGGACCCATGTTCAGGCCTGTGAAGAACGCAAAAGCTACCAACAACTGTAATCGCACAGCCTTGTTCTGGTCTGTAGGCCTCAAAATAAGCAGACCAACCAAGATTCCGGTTTGTACAACACTGCTGGCGATTACGGCGCCAAGTCCATTCTGCATAGAGAAACAACGCTCTATTGGCAACAACAATCCAATCCTGTTACTGGTATCAACTTCTAACTGGCCTTCAAATATTTACTGGAGAATTTAACTTCATTACCATCTGATGGATTATTAACCACATGTCAAATTCACATTTCTACATATGTGTGCATTAAAAATTTTTCAGTGAATTCTAATTTTATTATTTGGTTTTGGGATACTGGAACCTGTGAACTGGATCCACTCCCATCATTCATCCTACAAGAGACTCTTGATGTCTTCCTACCGTTCCTCACGGTTCTATGTAATCGCTGCCTTCAAGAGGGAATTTTTCTTGCTAGCCAAAAAGAAGTCCATCGTGGTTCCAGTGATTAAAGCGGATGGAATCGACGCTACTGAGCCAACTAATTTTAGGCCCATAGCAAATGTTTCATTCCTATCTAAAATAATTGAAAAGATTGTTGCCACACAGATCATGTGCTCCCTTGACAAAAATGATCTTCCCACTTTCCAGTCCGGTATCCGTAAGGGCCACTCCAAAGAAACCTTCCCCCTGCTATCTGACATACATGTATATGGAGCCATTGACAGATCCCAGGTCACTCTCTACGAAACGAAAACATTTTTTTAATTGAATTTTTTTAAGAAATTGTCTAGAATGTTAATTCTAGACAATTCTAGAGGGGGGATAGAGTAATGGTAACACTCGTGGCCAGGAGAGCATTAGATTCGCGGTTTGATACCCATAACCCCTCTAGGGTGGCGCCTTGCATGGCTGTGTTTAGTTAAGATTTGATTGTGCTCTCATGTTTCAATGTAATCTTACTGCGTTTGTCAGTTTGAATTAATAAAGAAAATTATATTGTTATTTTATTATACATCAGCAATAAATATATGTGTTTAACATTTGGATTAGTAGGTTAACTTTAAAGATGTCGTGGGGTCAAGCACTTTCATGCAGTGCAGAAGAACAGTCCAAATTTTTTAATTGTGTTTTTAAGTAAATTAGTTACCAGTACTTATACCTATCGATATGGGTATGGTAGCCAAATGGTAATGCATAGTATGGATTTGAGCCTCCACTCAGGTGTTCACTGTGTAAGGACGTGTAGCAAGTCCTTCATTTCACAATTGTTCATTGTCATCAATGTGTTGTATGGTCGTGTAGCGCATTATCAAATACTGTTGTATTGTATTACAGCTAAGAGCAAGGAACTAGTATGCAGAATTACAGGTTAATCCAAGTTCTGTAATGTGTTTCTTATCCTTTTGCGCTGTGAATCGAAGGCGATGTTGTAAACAGTTGTCTTTGTATTTGTAGGGCAATTTTGCAACTGTTGTTAATCTTGCTTTACGCCATACTGTTGACTTAAAGTTCAAGGTCTTTGTAATGAAGCAGGAGAATTTTTTCCTAATTTACAATGCCGAACGATGTTATAAAAGTGTTAACAGTTTTCAGGGAGATGATGAGGAAAAGTTTAGGGGCTTATGAAGCCAGTTTTCCAATTTTTTTTAATGACAACACAGATTTCCATCCATTGTTTCTCTATAGCTTGCTAATTCCTAAAAATAAAACAGCATGGCCACAGGACCCTCTCCTAAGGGCACTGTTTGGAGAAAGACGTGTTACATTAGTTTTGAATGAGTAATTGCGAGGCAGGTGATATTTTGCTTGAATAATCTATGTTTGAAAAGACTGACATTGTAATATGCTTATTAATTTGTTTGAACTTCTGCTGAGTGTGAAGAGGATTCAGTCAAATGAATCTATTACATTAAATTAGTGGAAGAAGCAGGCTTCTGGCAAGTTCTGTGAATGATCTGTTGATGATAGGCATCAATGGTCTGCCTGTTACAGCAGGGAATGTAGAAAAACATGCCATATCTTGGCTTCAAGCTGGAAGCCATGATGCTTTTTTCACTGGTCTGCCAAACAAAACTCATTTTTGAACCTAGAATATACTTTGATTAACTGTTATAGATGAGTTTCAGAATTGTTTATTCATGTTTTGTGGGTAGATTTGATGGTTGTTTGCATCAAGGAACTGCTGTAAATGATTGCTATGTACACTAGAACTTTGTTAAATTATTACACTGACACTGTGCATACCAGAGTGAAACTATTTTCAATAAAATATTCTGGCCCTTTTGTATGGAATACTCTTTTAAATGATATGATATTGCACATCTACTTGCCCTTACTCAATTGAGGAAAGAACTAAACAGATAACATTATAATCTTAGTTCTTGTTTAATTGTAGGTTCTATACCTGGAGAGTACATTTTTTGTTTGTTCTTGCTCTGCACGTAAGATATTAACTGCACTGTTTGTTACTAAGTCTGCCAAATATTATCTGGAAATGGGCAATCCAGCTGCATTCTGACCCTTTTTGTCTTGACCTTTTGACTTCTACATCATTCACTGCGAGTTTTTATGTTTTGATTTTGTACTGATTGCTGTTGTTGCAATAGTATGGTGTTGATGCTATGTCAATGAATGGCTTAAAATTGGTTAGACTAAGCCGCAGGGGCGCCGGCAGCATGACGCACTGGACACACATGCGTCCACCCACCAAATCCACACAAGGATTAGGCATCACATCAATATTTTTGACAATTTCACTGTGTAATTTTGGTTTACCATACAGTATGTGTAAATAATATCAATTCAGAAATAATATCATATGATATCGTATGCATGTGTTATACTGTACTTTTATGAGTCACTCTGAGTCATTTTAGTGTATGACTACGAGTGGCAGACAGGGGACGGGTGTGGATAGGAGGAGACGGCAGGGGTATGCGTCCAATTTTTTTAAGCCTGGTGGCGCCCCTGCGAAGCCACTTGACTAACAAAGGAAAAAATTCAAAATTTTTGTAAACTAATGTATAAGACTTCTTGAATTATGTTTTCTTTTAGTTTTGGATACACTTTTTTAGATGTATGATCGTTTTGATTCTTTTTGTTGTGTTAATAAATTTAAAGAGGAAACTGAAATGTCCAACGAGTCTTTAGTTGTTTCATGTGCAACATTTAACAACATTGGAATTTTGACCTGTGTTCATTTACTTAATTTCTACAGTGCCCAAAAAGGCTTATTCACAGGCGCTTGGTCAAATCATAATCTTAAAGTGGATTCCTTCAGTGATTGTGTATTTGGAAGTTCGACATTTTTTGGGACGCTCTGCATTGCACGTGCCCACAGAATTTGTATGCGTGCCACATGGGCAGGGCCCAATTAACATTTTGAAGACCTGGTTCAAAAGTTGTATTATAGGCCCATATATTTTCAACCAAAAAATGTTAATGAAATTTAAATTATATAATAGATATTTATGCATTTTATAGTTCTGTTTGCATAGGCGTAACTTACGGGGAGTACGAGGGGTAGCCGTACCCCCGCTTTTTGGACTGGAGGTACCGTACCCCTCACTTTTCATACTTGTTGTTTTGCACATTATTATTTTATCTAACGAATCCCTCAAGATTCAAAACAATTTCCGAGCATTATCATCAGTGTGATCACCATCATCATCACTCTCATTGACAGAACGCAATGAGGTACAGTTCACTTGGGCACTGATTATATGCCATTAACCGTTTTTAAAACGTCATGCAAGTCAGAATATTCCTTTTGGCAAGGGGCCATCCATATATTACGTACGCAAAAATCCGGGGAAATTGTGCCCCTCCCCTCCCTGTTCGCACGCGTAGTTTTTTCCACCCCCCTACTTGCGTACGTACAGTTGACGCAACCCCCCCCCCACCAGACCAGCTTCAGAATGTATCCAGGCAGCGACTGTCTGCACTGTAGGCCAGATTGAAGGATGGACTCGCTGTTGAGTTGTGTGATAGTTTAATAATAGCGTTCGGATGTAAGGGGCCGTCCATAAATGACGTCACGCTATTTTGGCCGATTTTTTACCCCCCTCCCCCCTCGTCACACGTCGTCACAAAAGTAACACCCCCTCTTGTCACACATCGTCACAAATTTCTGACCCCCCCTCCCTCCCCTAGGTGCGTGACGTCATTTATGGACGGCCCCTAAGGTGGCATACAAGTGACACCTCTCCCACAGTCCTATTTCCTCTGATAGCACCAGATAGCTGGAAAAACTGAACTCTAGCTCACTTGAAGGCCAATCAATTTGCGTACGTACATTATCAGTAGACCCCACCCTCACCCCCCATTCGCAAGCACATGCATTTCGGTTACCTCCCCTCCATGCGTACGTAATATATGGATGGCCCCTAACTGTTTATACGTCATCAGAGCCAGAAAGTTCCTATTATCTTTGATGGGAAGGGCAAACGGATACGGTGTGGGTCTCAGATTATGCCGCGTGTCCTCCCTCTCGGTGCATAGCGGTAGCAAAACATGCTGCCTATTATCAGGGCAATACGTCACATAAGGTCTGCTCTTACCAAAGACATGTCCTATTCTCTTGTCTGCTCTAGTCTCAACTATGCCAACTCTGTGTTTGCAGGCATGTCAGATCTTCAAGTCAGCAGGTTTCAACGAATCCAAAATTTTCTGGCTCGCGTGGTACTGCGTGCATCTTCTCGTTCAAACTCATTAACTCTGCTCCTACTGGCCTGTAGATTTCAGAATTAGATTTAAACGGCATAATAACGTACGCGTATACGCACTGCCGTACGTACGTTATAGAAAAGATAACACGTTCCGTACGTACGATCGCACACTACTTGCCACCCTAGCTATTGTCGAAAGATGCATGTCAAATAGATTAAGGTTAAAACTCCTTGGTAATCCTCGGCTATTTAGGACATGACTGAATTTTTCAAGTCAAATTGAGATGAACATTGTTAGAAGGTACACGATCTAATTAAATCACCATTGACCATCGTGGCTCTGATAAGAGTCGACCATTTCATGCCGTCGGATCATCCAGCCTTCCCACCTATTAAAATGCAAAGGTAGGCCTACACGTTTTTCTATAGCAACCGTATGACCTCGACCCTGCTCATATTTCAATGAACTGAACGGTTGAGATTCTTCACCACCGCTGTCCGTTTGAATGGACGCCACGCCACATTACTACAGTACCTCCGTTGTTCATTCAAAGCTCGTTACTGCAATCTCCTCTCCTCAACCTTGAGGAGAGGGAATCCGCCCAAATCCACCCAAATCAAGCGTCTTCAACCTATCCAAAACTCACTATCCAGGGCTGTCGCTGAAACGCCCAAACATAATTTCGCTCCCATCTTCAAATCACTGCATTGGCTAAAAATCCCAAAGCGAATTCACTTCTAAGTCCGATCACTACCGCAACCTACAATTCCCTACAATATTCCTAGCCCGAGTACCTCCGAGATCTCTTCACTATCCCAGAGCGAATTCACTTCAAAGTCCTATCCAGGAAAACGCTCCACCCGATCCTCCTATCTCAGTCGTTCTCGACCCCCAGCCACTACTCATCCCGAGTTCTCTGGAACGATCTCCCCTCTCACTGTAGCAGATTATCCGTTACGCCATCATCATTGCAACTCGTCCTCCATCCTCCTCCTCGTGTTCCTCTTGTAACGGTTCACCCGTTTTCTTCCTTTCTTCTTGCCGAGTGATGCGTCGTCTTCGTCTTATACAAACTTAATTATCACCTCCCGTCTGATGTACCAAACTGGCGGTTCACTCGTGTTTATCTCGTTCTCCAGGATTGGCCGTCCGCCTTCTTTTTCTCTCTCTCTTGAGGTGATGGTCTAGACGCACTAAAGTTTCTTTATCTATGTCCGGGGTCCGGCCCTCGCGGTCAACGGGGGACTTACGGCCACCGATCAACTACTTCTCCGGAAAACCAACGAACACAGACGAAGGCCATTTAACGATTTCTTATTAAACAGATCATCCACATAAATTCAGTGTACAACCCTTTTCAACAGAACGACGAGGCACTTTCTCGTATAATAACTCACACTGTAATCCACAATATAATTCCAAATTGAACCGAATTAACAGAAACACTTTCGTCTTACTCGATAGCTTCTCGCATTACTTCAACTTGAAACCTACGACCTTATTCTACGAGAACAATAATTCTGACTACACGCGTACGTCTCCTATTCGTACGTATCCTAAGCGCAAAGAACTTCTACTACACACGTACGTCTCCTCATGACAACGAAAAGAAAGCAGGATTTTAATTAAAAGCTTGCGGCCTTATATATCCTTCCAAGGGAGCGCGTTGAGGCGCGGGTGCCCTGGTGAGGCATGGGTGCCCTGTAGAGGCACGGGTGCCCTGTAGAGGCACGGGTGCCCTGGAGAGGCATGGGTGCCCTGGAGAGGCACGGGTGCCCTGGTGAGGCACGGGTGTTTAATGCACTCGGCGACCCAATCTGTTCAAGGGTTAAACTTAAAGCCGTTAAAGTCCGAACTACTATGACGTCACAATTAAAACCTGGCGAATTTCGCCACATCCTGTTTCTCACCTCCGGGATTTCCACTCACAATTGAAGTCTCACCTTTTCAAGTACTCCAACTCTGACTCATCTGATCCTCCGCCTTCCAATTATTCTCGCCCAAAACGACATCCCTTGACAGCTGCTCTACCTCCTCTCTTGACCTGGCCCCCTGGAAACCGGACTCGGACATTTTTTGGACTACTCTTTGGACTCGGACATTTTTTGGACTACTCTTTTGAACCCCCTCTGATTTGATTTGGCCTTTTGGAAACCGGACTCGGACCTCTATTGGACTACTCTATGGGACCCCCTCTGATTTGACGTGGGGCTCGGATAGGTTGGTGCCCTGCGTTTGGCCTTCGAGTGGCGTTTTAGAAGTTTGGAGGTTATGATAACGATTACGATTTGTTGTAGAAAAGGTTTGTACTTTGGCAGTGCAAAACCTTCAGTTCATATAGAGTGTCTTGTAAACTTTTAAACACCGCCATTTTAGAAAATTGAGACACACATTTAAATATTAAGTTAAAAAAACTTCTGAACGAGTCACTTCTATTGCGCGCCATTAACACATAATTACTTCATTAATCAGTAATGTCTTTAACTGTCCTAGAGCTATTACATTAGGCCTAATACCATTCTGAAGTCGTCGAAATTTCTGTTGAATGAAGCAACATATGATGTGTTCAAATGGAAGATGGCTTTTCAGAGCCACAATTTCCAACAATAATTCAGAGCTTGAATGACTGCAGTCTAGGCCTATAAGACATCTCAGTTTCAAATATCTTGCCAGGAAATGTCGTCCAATAAAATAATGGCATTGCATGCTGTAAGCCTGCCAAAGAATTATAGAAAGTAAAGACTTGTCAGAGTAAATCTTCCGGGCAAAAAACTGTAGGAAGGTAGACGTAAGATTGTCGCCTATTTTCTGAGAAACTCCATCCAAAGACGACAAATAGCAAGCAAGTGTGTGGAATCCAAGTAAACATTGAACATCGCTGTCGAAATAAGTGTCAAGCGGTGGCAACACCATTACATTTGCAAATGTAAGGCCTTTCAAGCTGCTCTGGAGATCTGGATCATGGAGAATTCGTTCACACAATTGCAAGACTTCCGGGTATTTACGACACTTGTATAGATAAGCAACTTGGTAGCAATCAGCTGCATTGCAATTAATGCCAAAGTCTTTGCAGATCGCATTGTAAAATGATGTCATCTTTTCTAATGAATATTCCAAGAGCAATTGAGTAATAGTGTTATCATATGGAATAAAGCTTTCATTGTGCTCTTCTAATTCATTAATTGGATCGGTTCTTTGATACACACGAAAAACACTTTCTGTCATCTTTGATATTGCAGAGGATTTTCGTTTTGTTATAGTCATTAAAATTGCATCCAATGAAAATGTTGGCGCCTGCATAGCGTAATTACGTCTTAACGGCCTAGGTCTTCCTTCATTTGAGCAAATTATCAAATAGTAAGCAAACACCTCTGGTGTAAGACGCAAATCAAGAAGATACAGTCTCCTGTTGTACTTGAAGTTATCCTTTATCTGCGTGAAAAGAAGAGATAATCCAATGATTCTAACAACGTCGTCAATGAAAAACAAACAACCTGCATTCAACGTTTCTTTCTCCCACACCTCTTCCTTTCCTTTCTTCTCTTTTTCCTCCTCGTCATCAGGCGTTCGATTGATGAAAATTGTCAAGCATAGGTCTATAGCGGTTTCATGATCTGATTCCGAAAAATGAAGGGCAGCCGTGTAAGCCAAGGCTGCGTTTCTGATAGACCTGGACATAGAATCATCGCATTTCAACGCATTTCGAAGAAGGTCTTTTGACAACTGAGATACCAATTTAAATTCTTGAGGACTATTTAACCCGGTTAAATTTTCCACGAGATCTTGAGCTTTTAAGAAAAGGATTAGACTTTTGTCGATACACTTTTTACAGGGTATAGGAAAATTATGATGCTTAGACCTTACGAATTTCCTTTGCCATGAAGCTTCTCTAATAAATTCAGTAAATATTTCGCTGTCGCTTGTAGTTAGCTTAGATTCTAATGCATTAGCGGCGTGTAAGATGAACAACACTTTTCCAAATTGTGGAAATCTTGACGAGTACTCTACTGTCGATAGAAATAATCCTCGATCAACTGTTTTCCATAAGAAATTCCTCAAACTGCAAATGGTTTGCAGGTAATTGCGAAATGCATAATAACCGCTTTCTACTAAGATTTCACGAAAAGTGTACATTGCACAATACCAGAATCCGGATTTAAACTGCCAGTCAAAGTATTTGAGTTTCTCAGCATCCATGATTTCGCAGATACGCAAGATGCATTTAGCAAAATTTATTATAGTCTCTCGAGTGTTTCCACCATCGAAAATTCTCTTTAAGATTGGGAGCATGTACTTCACGGTAAACCAACCACTGAGAATATTAAAATGGTAAAATTCATTCAAGCATCCAATTGTCTGATTAACTATTGTTTGGTTCATGCGTTCATGAAACAAATTTGCCTGAGGTATAAAATAGTTCGGACAATACTTTCTCTTTAGCCATTCGGAGAGCTTTCGCAATATATTACAGCATATTTCAATAACAGGCGTGGAATTCCACCATTCGGGAGGCATCTCTTCACAAGACCACAACATCAGTGTTTTAAAATGGTATGTACAGAGAACCTCATCTTCTTTTGAACAATCTTTTTTGATCAATTCTCTCTTGGCAAAAAATCTGAGCATATGATAGACGATCTGCTGAACTGGAGTCCAGCTCTGAATTAAACACAACTCCGCACCTGAAAATGACAGCCTCCACTGATGAAGTATATTTTTGCAAGCAGGATGTTTTGCATTTACAACGTGACAACCACACTGTACTATCTTGCGGATGTTGGCAGTCGTAGGCCACCCGTACTTTCTTCGTCGGACGGGCCAATCTCTTGCTTCGTTTGGCCACTGTGGGCTAGGGTGCATCGAAAAAATATTTTTTTGAACAGAATATTCTAATAGTTGCCGATAGGTGCCTTTTATACTACTTAGTTAGCATGGAAATTTTAGATTTTTTTGGATAAGTTCTTGAGGTGCCCCAACGACCCTAAAGTGTTCATGATTTGAAGGCTTCGGAGCAGTGCATTTAACGTCCTTTGTTGTAGGGCAAACTAATTTATGTATAGCTTTAAGGAGTTCTGTTGATCTTTTAGTAGGTAGGTGGCAATCATTCGAGTTCCTAAAGATGAGCAGGAGTTTCTGACTGACCAGAGAACAGTAAGGTTGATGTGTATCAGTAATGTCGACAAACTTACAGCAAATAAGCTTGTTAACAAGCAGAAAAGAAAAGCTATGCAAGTTACTCGAGTCGAAAAATATTAAGTCATTGTGTGGTGAGAAGGTCGTGGATGTTAATGATGACTCAATAGACAATTCTGAATCTAATTTCGAAACCAGCAGGCCAAACACTTGTAATCAACCAGGTGATTAAGCTAAATTTTATATTGTTGAATTTAGTAATATTCAACTTGTGATGCATCAAACGTCATAGTCAAGAGACTTTTGTAGTAGACTACAAAAATTAGCTTAAGTCTGTGAGCGTTATCATGTTTCAGACAGAGCAGCTGCCGAGATAACTCCAGTGTCCTGCAAGATTTTGATGTTATAATGTGATGTTGATTTGTCAAATGTTATTGACTAAAATAAAGTTAGACGTGAATGATGAAATTACTGTAACGAGCTGGAAGACTTGAACAACGCAGGTTATTTACTCGGTTTAATTCTGATGGTCGAAAAGATAAAACTCTGTAGTACAGAATATCAAGGAAGGAAATAAGTATTGTTATCTTATTATCGTTGGTGAAGGAACCAGGTTCGACATAGGGCCTACGTCGGACATATATCACCCACCACTAGACCAGCCTTGCAAAATTGTTAACCACATCGGAGCATATTCTTTCACTACATACATCGCCAACATTTGAAGCTCTATACTGATGGTTTGCAACTACCAATGTACAATTGCAATATTTTATTCGCAGCTTTAAACCACCGCAAGTGATTCAATGTTCCAGGGTCTTGTTTCAGATTAATTCAACGAGCATTGGCCTCTAACAACCGCGTTACTAATGTCCGACAAATACTGCCGGTCACTACTTAGGTCAGTTAGAGTTGCAGGTGGCAAATCCGATTCAATTTTATCAAAGATCACTGATGGTATCTGTTTAAACGTTAATAAACCTTTACCAATTGGTCCAGAGAAAGCACGATGCTCCATGTTAACGCATGACCGTAAGAAAATTTGAACGCTGGGAATGCGCCAATCCTGAAAGCTAGGAGAACTGTACGGTCTGAAATTCGAAATTCGTTATTCCTTTGCTAGAGTTTGATGCGTCTGATGAAACTGAACTCATTGACTGGCTAATACAGAACGCCACTAACATTGAAGGTGTCTGATGAAGAAATGATGCAATTTGTAGCGACGCACCCAGCACAAAAGTTCGATTTTTTCCTAGATTCCCAAGCCACTCATAGGCAGTGGAGCGTTATGTTAAAGTAGTGAGTGAGGCTTCAGCTGCAATCTGCGGCATCAAAGCTAGGGACGGTTTCATAAAAACAAGAATGGAATCCAGGCGAATAATGCCGACTTTTAACACTAAGAAAGAATGTCGTATCGCCTGACCACTTAGGTCTACTTGCAGTGATAGGATAAGACTACCAATGTAGTTTACCGCTACTGTAGTTTAGACTTTAGACTCACTGTTTCATCATTGGTGTAATGGACATAATGATGGAATAATATACCTGATATGTTTTACCAGTATTGCATTCTACTTGTCATGAGATTCATACTGTAGAAGCTTGTTTCTCTGGACATTACTCCTTGCATAACATGGGCAAATATTGTGCGTCTAATGTCAAAACTTCAAGGTCATTGGGGCACCTCAAGGTCATGTGCTAAATTGGTGAAATTGCACCAGAATATTGCTGACATCAATTGGCAACTACTTTGCACTATTAGAAATCAAAATGAGAAAAAAAATTTTTCTCGCATTACAATCGATGCACCCTACTGTGGGCACCACATGCATGGAACAATGTCGCAAAAGGCATTTAGTTTGTATATAAACTTAACGGCTGGACCAATCGTGCCGCGTTCGTGAATATTCTTGTTATGAATGGTAGGGGAGACCGGGGTTGGTTGCAACAAATTTCATATTTGTTGTTATATTTTTTTTATTTTTGGAACAACCTAAAACCAGTTTAGCCCATATATATCCCTTATATCTCGGCACCAAATCAAGCTATGGCGACAGTCTCTGTGACAAAACATGTGCCCACAATAGCCAATTGAACAGAGGGCTTCAAAGTGTTGCAACCAACCCCGGGCCGGGGTTGGTTGCAACGACCATGGGGATGGTTGCAACAGTATTGAAAGTAGTCTAATTATTCAACTCAGGCTGTTTACTGAGGCCTGCCTACATCTAAGAATGTAATAAACTGAACAAATTAAAAATTCATGTAATCAAAGTCATCAATAAAAATATAAAACTGTCAATTGAATGGCCACACTCTAGATACCCGAAACCCTGCTTGTATATTTGACGGCGTTATGAAGTTTGGGAGGGCTTGAGATACAATTCCTGGTAAATAAAAAATTGTCATGTTAATCTCAGGTTGATTTTTCATCCAGGTTACACCCACAATATTGAAATATATCTTGAAGGACCCATAGACATTGCGGTCAAGTGGGGGCTGAAGTTTGCGAGAACAGTGTGGTGGAAACGTCAGTATCACCACACCGTTCTGTTTGCAGAGATATATAGCATCGATGCTAATGTGTGGCTGTCCATCAGCAAAAAGGACTGAATGATCTAAACTTTGGTTAACATGCTTGTTAAAATGTCTCATAAAGATGTGCGACTCCGATACAGCCACTTATAAAATGTGCTCTGAAGTTAAAGCGGAAAACAAACATTGGAGGCGCAGAATTCCCACATGCATTCACTGCTAACTCGAAAGTCACCAACTGCCCTCTTTGAGCGATGTCAACGCATCAATCTGCTTTCGGCCCCTGCGAGAGATAACTTATGAAGGCGTTGCAGAAATTGGTTACTCTGGTTTCATCGAGATTGTAAACATCACTTGCTTGGAAAGTATGACGATCAATAACTGCACATAGTTTGTCAAAGAACGAGTATACGGTTGTTGCGTTAAAACTAGTTGCTCTTGCCATATCGTGGCTTCTGGTCTCTCCATTGATAAAACGATTCACAAAATATCTCCAGAAAGCCAATCTTCACCAGCAGCAGACTTAGCAGACCACTGAGGGAGAAAGTTCACACTGAATTTAGTAGCACATTGGTAAGCAAGTTCATGTGCTTCCATAGGCGATAAGCCATACTACATGTCCCCAACCATCACCAAATATTTAGCAATTAATTGCTCTTGTTGGTCTAAAAAAAATTGTGTTTGGTTTATATCCTGGATTCGGCATTGCCACATTGGCCAAACGAGCAGATTTAAGTTAATGTTGAATAATGAACGTTTTGACTTTTTGCAGACTGTCTAAGACAAGCTCCATTATAAACTGTATCCATAATTGTTTCTTTACTAGCAGAACCGCGATCACTTTTTCGTTTATGATTTCTCATAGTCACACATAGTATTTAGGCTTACAAAACACAAAGATTAGGTGATTAAAGCACGTCCATGGTTAAAATAATTCAATTAGTACCAATTCCTAGTACAATGCATATAATATTAGAATATAATGTGCCATAATTGTGACGAGTATATGAGCACGGTTTATTGAAACAAATGCATGGGGTTGGTTGCAACATGTTGCAACCAACCCCAATAAAAATGTTGCAACCAACCCCGAGGCAATGCAGAGACATTGTTATGGAAAATTTTGTCGACAGCGTTGTTTTTAAATAAAATGGCTAAATGCATTTTGAAGCCCAATTCCTTGTCCCAATAATGACACCAAACCACATTAAATTAATCCAAAACATTCAGGTACATTACGAAAGAAAACGAAGCCGGGAAACTTACTTTGATTACGAAAAAAAAACTTTTAATTATTTGATGTAGCCATTATCAACTACCTACAAGCACATTAGGTCATATTGACCTAAAAGCTATTCTGTACATGTGAGGCGAGTTAATTTCAAGCTGCTATAATACAGCGCTTAACTAGCGAGGGTGTTGCAACCAACCCCTGTTGCAACCAACCCCGGTCTCCCCTACTCTCAAGCTCCTTTACTACGACCAAATTGTTAAAGTCAGAAGTCTGCTGAAATTCAAATTTTTTGCAATTCCAATTATATTTCAGTTTTCCCAAACGTCGAAGTTCAACAAATCCAGGGTAATCAGGATGCGACTTAATCTGTGAGCAACTGATCGTGTCGAGAAACCCACGGACATCATCTGGTAAAACCGGAATGTCTTCTGTGAACACCAGCTCATCAATGTTGGATATCATGATGTCAATGTCGTCGATGCATGGGTTCATAGGTTCAATGTAGAATTCAGTTGAGCTGCCACATAGAAATTGATGTTGCGGCACATGTGGTGAAACCATAGAAGGAAATTGCTTGGAATCAAAAACATCTCTATATGACGCAGTGTGCAACTGACACGTGCTAACTATGAATTCCGAAACACCTTCCATATTCTGAATTCTAGAAAATATATTGCTTCACCAGTTGACATTCGATGTGTTACGTTTCATGAACAAAGTTTTTAAAGGATGTTGCTCAGATATCATCTGCTGCCGGAGTCTTTTGATTCCTGACCTCAAGTTGATTTTGATCTTAACTGGTTATCGATTTTGTTTCCACTGAGCGCCTGTGAATAAATGTAAAAAGCCGAAATACAAAACGCAAGTGATCGGCTTCTAGTGCAAAAGGTGGCAGAGGTGGTATTGAGTAGCCTATGTCTGAGGTCAGCGTGGCCGTTGTTTTACTTGTCAAGCTATTTACATCGATTAGTTCGTCATAAGTAACATTTGCTCCACAGTTCATTAGGCCCTATATATGCTAAAACTTCTCCTACGTCCTAGTATGCGGTTTTCGAACCATTTACAGAAGGCATTCACGGATTTTGTGTGTTTTTGATCGCGTATAAGTTCTCCATGAACTGCTCCAGTGCTCATGTGTCGCAACATCAAGCCTAGTAAAGTTTTAGTTAAGGAAAAGGAAAACTAAAACTCAGGTAATAACGATAACGAAATGAAAACTGCAATTCAAGAGACAAATTTTTGCATAATTATAACCCACTCACAAACTCGATGTACTAATAATAATGGCCAAAAAGCCACAACAAAAACCGCAATGAGAAAACAACAATAAAAGTCCACATCTGCACATTATATTTTAATAACTCAATCATCATTTTGTCACAGTTACGATTTGGTAGTTCTACTGTTGTTACGTCTATGCCTATGTTGTGGTCCTGTCGGCTGATGGACCGTGATGGTCCTGTGGGTTGGTGGTCCTGTCGGTTGGTGGTCCTGTCGGTTGGTGGTCCTGTCGGTTGGTGATCCTGTCGGTTGGTGGTCCTGTTGGTTGGTGGTCCTGTGGGTTGGTGGTCCTGTCGGTTGGTGGTCCTGTCGGCTGATGGTCCTATGGGTTGGTGGTCCTGTCGGTTGGTGGTCCTGTCGGTTGGTGTTCCATTCGGTTGGTGGTCCTGTCGGTTTGTTGTCCTGGAGGTTGACGGTCCTGTCGGTTGGTTGTCCTGTCGGTTGGTGGTCCTGTTGTTTGTATTTGCTGAATTAGAGTTTAACTGATGTCGCCATCGTAGAATGCAGTTAGAGGTGGATTTACGTCGTGTAGTTTATTGGTGTATTGCAAATATAAAATAAATAAAATATGGAGGTAACAATATTTTCAAACAAAAATCTGAAAATGCAATTTTTCAAATTGAGAACTGCGATATACCATTGGGAAATAGATCAGTGGTTGAAATAAATAATTAATATGTCAAGTGCAACAGTCGATGTCATTCGAGTAGGCCTATGTCGTGTGAAAACAGAAAAACTGCTGTAGCTTTCGAGAACTGAACTTAAAATAAAATACCATCTGGAATCGTTAATCCTTTGAAAATAGGGCTTGTTTGTATAATAAACTTCGATTGTGTTCGTCATTTTTCTTTCATGCATTCTGTCAAATTTTCATCGTCTGATTTCAGGAATTTTACAAAATCCCTGGTTTTTCAGGGATTTTGTAAAGTGTCTGAGTGAATCAGGGATTTTACAAATTGCCTAAAAATTTCAGGCATTGTACAAAATCCCTGGTTTTACGAATTGCCTGTAACATGTACACAAATATTACTATACATGTGGGCCTATACATGGCGCAGAGAGCGACGAAATAAGGTGTTGTATAATAGTCAAGATGTCAAATTCCTGTATCTTTGCCGCCCTTTTTTATACAATGCGCATTTCTGCCGCTTTCAATTCTACCGCATCATCCCGCATTCTGCCAATTATTATTGGATAGAATAAGATATCCCTTAAAATTGAAGCTATAGCAATAAATATGGATAAATCGTTTATACTGTGTCAACATGTGTAATGCTATATTTATGAAATCCCCGAATTTAAAAAGGCGACAAAATAGAACTCTAATACCTGGTAGGTCTTCAGTAACACAAATATGTTGACAGAACTTAAACAAACTGGTATGGCAACGGCTAAAAGGAAAGTTACTTGTTTGGTGTGTACACGAATTGCGAAGGGAAAATAAACTCATTGCGTCAGCTGACGACGTTATTTTCTCTTTCCCCCTATACTGCGTAGAGCTGAGATGGATTTGCGGAGAGGCCGAGTTAGGAGTCGAGCCTATATAGGCCATGGAGGGCTAGATTTGCTGAAGAGCCGAGTTGCAGAGTCGAAGCCAGGCCATAGATGGTTAGATTTGCCGAGAGGCCGATTTGGGGAACCCAGGCCATAGATGGTTAGATTTGCTGAGAGGCTGAGTTGCAGAGTCGAAGCCGGGCCATAGATGGTTAGATTTGCCGAGAGGCCGAGTTGGGGAGTCGAAACCAGACCAGAATTTGGTATCAGGGTTGATTATAGAAGAGCAGATGATGGTGGGTGGGGTGTGAGAGTGGTGGAGAACTGAGAAAATGCGGAAGTCAGGAATGAATTGCGCAGGCCTGGTATTATATTATGACTTCGACTGAGTATCATTTTTACTCTAATATCGTTTTATCCGCTGATTTCCAATCCTTGTCATTGCGATGTCTTGCTCTTCATATAGGCCTACATATTCATTAGAGCAGTCTTTAAGTCAGCTATGAGTGCAGCTGATGTTCTTCTCTTACATTGTTTACCCGTTTAAGTCTAGCAATCGTTCTAGAGAAATGACTAAATTATTTAGGCGACGCGGCTACGACGATGATGAAAGAGCAAGTCTCATATATTCCATGGAGAGTTCTCTACCAGCCAAAATCATCTAATCCAGCGCCCTTGTTACATTCATTTGGCAACGAATTACTTCTTCTGCTTACACGGATGTATTATTTTGCAACTGGGATAGATAAAGATGCGCCCCGGTTCCTGATTATGTAAGCTAAGTAAATTTTTGTAGTTTAATGGTGTAATTCATTTTATATAATTCATCTTGCAAAGTCTATATAGTATATTAAAGATCTATTTAGAGTGAAGTAGTTCAAAAATGCAACTGGCTAAGCTATATTTTGCAACAGTTTGCGCTGATGGAGTTGAAAAATGCAGTTTTCGGCGACTTTGCCTACAGAAATACTTTTTTGCATTGTGTGATAAACGCGTATGACAAAAGACAGGAATAATAAAAAAAATCAGTTGGATAAATAGGCAGAGAAAGTGAGAAAAAGAGAGACAACAAAGAGAGTCTCATTCTGTTGCTTCTGTTTTTCGTGTATGTAGGCCTATTAGTTGATAGGCCTAATCGTTTCGAAGATGAAACACTCTGTTCTCTCTTCATCAGCGCAAACTGTTATTGTCCCAGCAGCAAGTGAGGCAATCTGAAACAAATAAACTTTTAAATTTATGCATGTAAAAGCAGTGTGATTCTCCTTACAGATTTTATTTTAGTTAGGGCCTACAGTTACAGTTATAGTTAATGGTTTTTCATTTTAGTTATAGTTACAGTTATAGTTAATATTATTTTTTAGTTACAGTTATAGTTATCGTTAACGAAATCATTTTGCTTTCGTTAACGAAAACATTTTCGTTACCGTTATCGTTAATGAAAATCACACTGAATTATGAAGACGCGTTACACAATAATCTGCTTAGAGCTTTGACGAATGGGTGCATTCAGCTTCATGAATACACAGCGCTCCATAGGGGAGACTGGGGATGAAAGTAACAAATTTCGAATTTCACAAGTTTTGGGGAATTTACAACAAGAAAAACTGTAATCTTTTTGCATCAAACTATGGCCTAACATGTTGGCTATATAATGGAAGAGTATTAAATGCTTCGTACAACAAATGTAGCCAAGACTATCAAAATAGTGAGCGTCGTCGGGTGTTACAACCTACCCCAGTGTCGGGGTAACTTGTAACATGAGCAGGGGCATGTTGTAACGATATTGGTGTCTCAGAGCTGGAGTTTATGAGAGGTATGGGGTGGAAAGGATAGCATAGGCCTATAACGATACCATTTTCTGTACCATTGTCGATAGCATCGATAGAGATAGATCACGAGTGATTGTCCAAAAGCAATAGCACAGGTCTTTCGTTTGAGGCTTTACAATAATATTTCACAAGGTGAAAATCATAAACTGACAAAACTCTTTCTCCTTCATCTAACCTGACTTACTCGCTGCACCAGCACACCCGACTGGTCCATCTCTAATGAAATGGTCATAAAAATTAGCTCTAAGAAAGACGAATAGAGGATGTGTTGCGTTTCCAATAGCATTCACTGCAAGTGCAACAGTAACTATGGGCCTATAGCGCACCTCTTTCGCCTAAGTTATCGCACCAATTTCTTTCAACCCATTTTCTGCTACAACATTTGAAGGCTTCAGATACCGTGGTAACTCCTGTTTTGTCCATATTCCAAATGTCATTGCTATCGAATTTAAAACGAACTATAACTTCTGTTAATTTGTCGTAAAATGATGCAACAACATTTTTGTTGCAACCAATCGCTCTGAAGATGCTTGTGGCTTCTGAATTGCGGACAGAAATTGTAGGATTTCTTTTAAGAAAGCCAGAGAACCAATCGGCACCAGCCATTTCACACTTACGCCAGTTTTCTGGAAAGCTCTTATTGTATGTCACAGCACACTGAAATACTAGTTTTCTCACTTCTCTGGGTGAAAGATCAAAGTAAATGGATGAAGCATTTTTTATATAGGGCCTAATCTGTCTACCTTCTTCGACATCTGAAAAGATACGTCTATTTCTTCCATATTCAACGCTCGGTGCAATATTGACATTGCCGTCATTTTGTGACTGCTTTTTTTATAAATCGGTACAGCGTGACATGACAGATTTGCAATTCCTTTGCAACAGAGCGACATGACTCATTTCCATTTGTAACTCTATTTGCCCCTTCAGGGACTGTTTCCAGAGGGGTCATACCTTTTGTACTTTAACGCTTGTAATTTCTCGTTTTTAAGAGAAGACTCTTCCATGCAATATTAAATAAAATTATTCATTCATAAACCTTCAATCATAGGCATACTAATACTATTACCAGTTAAACATACATTGGAGTTTGCTGTAGCATACATATGGGGCAGGTTGTAACATGTTACAACTAACCCCAGTTGATTTGTTACAACCAACCCCGCTACTACATGGCTCTAGTTTTTATTTTATATCTTTGGGAAGCATTAACTTACGGTAATACCGCTCACACAGACGCTGCTTGAATGACAACTCTTCTAATCACGGTAATCCTCAAAAATGTAAAACGTGAATACAGTGAGCCATGAGAAAAAAAAGAAAAAAGGCAGAAACTCACTTTCATGCACAAAAATTTTGTTTTCTTTATACAAAATTTATTTCTTTGAATTCTGCGCAGAAATTTTGTTGACCTTGATTTTTCTAGTTGATCTACATTTGGATCAATATAAGCTGGTTCCCTGCTCTCCAGTAACGGCGCTGCAATGCTTGTTACATTCAACCCGTGTTACTTTCATCCCCAGTCTCCCCTATTCACCGACATCCAAGGCGAACATAGGAATCATTTTGCTTTCGTTAACGGCTGTATTTTCACGTTCTCACGTTAGTTGATATTGCACTTTTTTATCGTATTAACGAAAATAGCAATGAATTTTCGTTAGTGTTATTTTCGTTATAGTTATAGTTATAGTTAATGATATTTTTTAGTTATAGTTATAGTTATCGTTAACGAAATCATTTTTTGTTCGTTAACGAACATTTTCGTTATCGTTAACGTTAACGAGAATCACACTGTGTAAAAGATTAATAAAAATGTTGTGTTGAGAAGCAAAGTATGAAAATATCCCCGGAGGCGGAGGGGTAGCTGAAAAAGATGACAACCTATAGAGAAGCAGCCATTGATATGAAATGCAAGCACCTACATCGTTCTTATAATATTGCATGCCAGGGTGGGTAGCCAATCATTCCTCTCGCTGCCTGATATTCCATTCAGCTTACAAGTAGATCAGCGTGTGACTTTACTCATTTCATAATTGAATTCACTAAGCGCGCAAATGGAAATCAAAAAGACCGTCACGTCAACATGGACTTCAAAATAAAATTAGCTTCATAACCATGCGACGAACTGACAAGTTGGCCGATCGGACCTACTATACTATAGGCCTATCCATCATAAAATCTGTCTTAAATTAACGGAGTTTTCAATTTCCGACTTGTGAGTTGACAATCCATTTAAGTAATATTCAGATGATATAAAATTTGAGAAATAAATTGTCATCAAATCGAAATGAAAGTTCAACAGATAGGCCTAACAACCAGCAATTAATGAAGCCTTATTAATTTATTTCTTATCTTCAGACAGCGTCAACGGATCCGTTTTAAGATTCAACCACAGTAGGCCTATAAATAATTACACAGTACGTCGACTCCCGGCCGATGCAGAAGTCAGAATGTGTGACCGATCGCCATTTTGAAACTGAGACGTTTACACGCCGATACACGCCGATAAACATTACAACAACATTGAGGACTACACGCTGATACACCGGAATCCATCACATAAAATATATTTTAGACGTTACAACAACATTGAGGACTTCATTAGAATTACCAATATTATTTTTAACGTTTATGTCAGCTTAAATCTATAATTCAAAAGCTCAGTTTCGAAATGGCGTCACCAGAAAAATTAGTCAACAGGCAGCGATGGGAGTCGACGTACTGTGTAATTATTTATACTGTGATTCAACGTAGTATTTAAATAGAGGATTTCAAATTAAGTGGAATAAATCCTACAAGTGGTTCTCCTCCTGCGTTCTCTTCTTAATATCCCGTATTTTTAATATTAAGACACATTTTTATATCAAAACCATGATACTTGTTAAATACTTACAAACTTGTTTGAATTAAAATCGCTTGTTTAGTGTGTTATTTGACTTCTGCTTTTTAGTTGCTAGGCAGCATCGCAAGTGAATTTAACACCTCCTGTACACGATATAAACTCCTTATTGATGTAATGATCACAAATAATGATGACGTCACTAATAGCGACATAGTCTGTTAGGTAACGTTATAAGTCTACTTTTTAAAACTTAATTCATCTTAACTGTTCGATTGTCAGTAAGTTTTCCAGATTTATCAGTTGTTTCAGTAGAATGTGTCTTTGTAATAATCAATTTAAAGATTTAAAAGTTGCAGATACCAATCCAATAGTGTCGCCCTTGCCAATCAGTCGTTCGTAATTTTCGTCAATGTGTGTTTCTACGTAATAAGGGTAATCTTCCTATATTCCTTCTCTTTATCAAACATTTCAACGCATTTTACATGTGTGACATATCGCCATAGATGGCTTTCTATCTGGAATGTATTTTGAAGTTTTCATTTGGTATGGTTTTCTACCTTAAATTGTTACTTTTCACGTGTTTCTTCAATTTTACGTATAGATTTCGTCTGTAAGCTATAGGCCTACGGCTTGACTTTCGCTCTATCGCGGCCGCTAATCTAATAATTATTTATGTTTTGGCTACAAGCGTGAAAACTTTCAACATAATTTATGACCTTGAACGTATGCTCTATCAGTAGATATGTAAATTGTGCGCACGTTCAGGCTATATAGAGCGACTTTACGACACGTTGCTTTGTAAAGATCAATTCCGTCTTGCAGTACAGCAAGACGGAATTGACCTGTGCAAAGCAACGTTTTGTACAATATGGAAGTCTTATCATTTGGAGATTGAGGAGGTGGCAGAATGATGTGGGCTTGAAATATTGAAATATTGCCAATGGTTTTTTGAAAACTGGAGGTTGCTTCAGTATGCAACTTGCTCTGATTTAATTTAGCTTCATTCATGCAGGCTGAAGGTACTACTATGAATGTACAGAAAGAAGCATGTCAATAAATGAAATGATATGGACATGGGACACAGGTGCAGACAAGACAGGCTACTCTCTGTCTCTGTCTGTCTCTGTCTGTCTCTCTGTCTGTCTCTCTCTGTCTGTCAATCTGTCTCTGTCTCTGTCTGTCTGTCTCTGTCTCTGTCTGTCTCTCTCTGTCTGTCAATCTGTCTCTGTCTCTGTCTGTCTGTCTCTGTCTCTGTCTGTCTGTCTGTCTGTCTGTCTGTCTCTCTCTGTCTCTCTGTCTCTGTCTCTGTCTCTGTCTCTGTCTCTGTCTCTGTCTCTGTCTCTGTCTCTGTCTCTGTCTCTCTCTCTCTCTCTCTCTCTCTCTCTCTCTCTCTCTCTCTCTCTCTCTCTCTCTCTCTCTCTCTCTCTCTCTCTCTCTCTCTCTCTCTCTCTCTCTCTCTCTCTCTCTCTCTCTCTCTCTCTCTCTTTCCATCGCCAGAACATCGACTTCCGTATTTACCAACTAAATAAAACAGCTGATGATTGTTTTGAGTGGCCTTGCGGCACCTCAAAAATTAGACCAAACCTAATGTTTTACATGCAAATAACAATTCTGCTTGGGCATCTTTTGCATACTAAAAACTATATCTCGCGTATTCTGTATAAGAAAATCTGAGTACACTCCACAATTACCCATGACCTTTATTTGTTTATTTCTATTAAGCCTATTACCTATTCCACTATTCGGAATAAGCTATTCCCTTGTACCTGGTTGCGGTGTGCCAACCAGTTTTGCCTAATAAACGAATATAAACATACTCTGCCGATCCCGGCATATCACTATGATATTTGTTCGCTCCATTCTTCTGGAGAATTACGACCATACTTAAGAAAGGAAGGTCCACTTTAAGTCACGTGAATGCATGAGTGGAGCTCAGGAACATACTGAGGATGAGTGCTCCACTAAGGCAATTTAACTCATTTTCAAAGTCCAATTTTACTAAGCTGTGCATCAAGGTCGATCTGCCAGGGAACGTCTGATGGCGTGAACAGCAGCCCCCTACCTCGCAGTGTTCCAAGAACAAATTGCAAAGGTGCAAATTAGTTTGGGAGAAGTTTGTAAGCAAAGTACTTTCGTAGGCCTACTTGGATGCTGCTAATATATTTCAAGCATAATATGTAAGTCTCCCTATTGAAAATCGTTCAGAAAATGAGGACTTTGGATCACTAGATGTCACTAGATCCAATGCCATGCTATGAATTGATCGTTTATTACTTTATTAGGGAGATTTAAACAGAGGAAACACAAAATATATTAATTTACTTACTGAAACTGTGCCATGCCACAACTACGCGCACTAACTGTTCAATCAACTGTGGAGGGAAAACATTCTGGTTTTATTGCAAAAAATAATCCTTCTTCTTTTACGAGCAACAATGAAAAATGTTCTATATTTTAAAACATTTTACTACTGTGGTGCTGCTATTCATTTTAATAGGTGCATGCATAAAGTTGTTCTATTTAGCAAGTGCATCAAGAAGACGTCCAACATTGTTGGAACTTCAGTGTGAGTTGTAAAAGTAGATTTGCATCTCATTGATCATTATCGAGAACATTTCAGTTGATTTATTTGAATGTGGCGTTCTTTCATGATCGTCAACCATTTCATTGTCAGATAGCATCACTACTGAACAATGAGACAATGGCATGCTATTCTAAAAAGAACCACACTGGTTTAAGCATTTGGTCCCGAAGATAATTGTTTGTGTGACTAATTTCTTACTACACTCGAAGACGAGCTATTACTGAACCATGAAACATGACTCGTACGTCTAAGCATCTCAAACACAATGCGAAAGGCAAGGCATCATAAATGTCAGTAACTGCAAATTACTGATGTTGGGAAGATTACCAGAAGTGAAAACTGCACTTTCATCAACCCTGACAGAAGGTATTATTTTAATACATAGAACATTGCTTTTAAAATGCATACCAAAACTAGTGCTAAAGAAACGCCACACAACTCCAAATTATGTCAAGTTCCACAACCTGTTGATATGGAGAGGCATGCAAGAACCCATACTCGAGCAAAATCATCTAATTATTTCTTACATCAGAAATCGTTTGCTCAAGGTGATCACTTGGCAACTCATACAAGAACATTTCCTGAAGAGAGACCATACAAATATCAGTTATGTGAGAAATCATATAAAAGAGTAGATAAGATGACGGTGCACATGAGAACCCATACTGGCGAAAAACTATACAGGTGCTACTTATGTCAGAAATCATTTGATTATCGTAGTCGTCTGAAAATACACACGAGAACCCATACTGGCGAAAAACCATACAGTTGTCAGTTATGTCAGAAATCATTTACTCAAGGTATTAATCTGAAAATACACACGAGAACCCATACTGGCGAAAAACCATACAGGTGCTACTTATGTCAGAAATCATTCGATTTTCGCAGTCACCTGAAAAGACACACGGGAACCCATACTGGCGAAAAACCATACAGGTGTCAATTATGTCAGAAATCATTTGCTCAAGGTATTCATCTTGAAACACATATGAGAACTCATACTGGGGAGGAGCCATACAAGTGCCAGTTATGTCAGAAATCATTTGATTATCGTAGTCGTCTGAAAATACACACGAGAACCCATACTGGCGAAAAACCATACAGGTGTCAGTTATGTCAGAAATCATTTACTCAAGGTATTAATCTGAAAATACACACGAGAACCCATACTGGCGAAAAACCATACAGGTGTCAGTTATGCCAGAAATCATTTGCTCAATGTATTCATCTGGAAACACATATGAAAACTCATACTGGAGAGAAACCATACAAGTGTCTCTTATGTCAGAAAACATTTGCTCTGGGTAGCTATCTGAAAGTACACACGAGAATCCATACTGACGAAAAACCATACAGCTGTTATTTATGCCAGAAATCATTTGCTCAAGATATTCAACTAGAAAGACATTTGAGAACTCATAATGGGGAGAAGCCATACAAGTGCCAGTTATGTCAGAAATCATTTGATTATCGTAGTCGTCTGAAAATACACATGAGAACCCATACTGGCGAAAAACCATACAGGTGTCAGTTATGTCAGAAATCATTTACTCAAGGTATTAATCTGAAAATACACACGAGAACCCATACTGGCGAAAAACCATACAGGTGTCAGTTATGCCAGAAATCATTTGCTCAAGGTATTCATCTGGAAACACATATGAAAACTCATACTGGAGAGAAACCATACAAGTGTCTCTTATGTCAGAAAACATTTGCTTTGGGTAGCTATCTGAAAGTACACACGAGAATCCATACTGTCGAAAAACCATACAGCTGTTATTTATGCCAGAAATCATTTGCTCAAGATATTCAACTAGAAAGGCATTTGAGAACTCATAATGGGGAGAAGCCATACAAGTGCCAGTTATGTCAGAAATCATTTGATTATCGTAGTCGTCTGAAAATACACACGAGGACCCATACGGGCGAAAAACCATACAGGTGTCAGTTATGTCAGAAATCATTTGCTCAAGGTATTAATCTGAAAATACACACGAGAACCCATACTGGCGAGAAACCATACAGGTGTCAGTTATGCCAGAAATCATTTACTCAAGGTATTCATCTGG
The DNA here is from genome assembly GCA_963556255.1 of Allolobophora icterica. Classification (NCBI taxonomy): domain Eukaryota; kingdom Metazoa; phylum Annelida; class Clitellata; order Crassiclitellata; family Lumbricidae; genus Allolobophora; species Allolobophora icterica. The sequence continues at coordinate 18,436,001 of OY744610.1, forward strand.
AAACGCATATGAGAACTCATACTGGGGAGGAGCCATACAAGTGCCAGTTATGTCAGAAATCATTTGATTATCGTAGTCGTCTGAAAATACACACGAGGATCCATACTGGCGAAAAACCATACAGGTGTCAGTTATGTCAGAAATCATTTACTCAAGGTATTAATCTGAAAATACATACGAGAACCCATACTGGCGAAAAACCATACAGGTGTCAGTTATGCCAGAAATCATTTGCTCAATGTATTCATCTGGAAACACATATGAAAACTCATACTGGAGAGAAACCATACAAGTGTCTCTTATGTCAGAAAACATTTGCTCTGGGTAGCTATCTGAAAGTACACACGAGAATCCATACTGTCGAAAAACCATACAGCTGTTATTTATGCCAGAAATCATTTGCTCAAGATATTCAACTAGAAAGGCATTTGAGAACTCATAATGGGGAGAAGCCATACAAGTGCCAGTTATGTCAGAAATCATTTGATTATCGTAGTCGTCTGAAAATACACACGAGAACCCATACTGGCGAAAAACCATACAGGTGTCAATTATGTGAGAAATCATTTACTCAAGGTATTAATCTGAAAAAACACACGAGAACCCATACTGGCGAAAAACCATACAGGTGTCAATTATGTGAGAAATCATTTACTCAAGGTATTAATCTGAAAATACACACGAGAACCCATACTGGCGAAAAACCATACAGGTGTCAATTATGCCAGAAATCATTTGCTCAAGGTATTCATCTGGAAACGCATATGAGAACTCACACTGGAGAGAAGCCATACAAGTGCCTTTTATGTCAGAAATCATTTGCTATGGGTATTAATCTGAAAATGCACACGAGAACCCATACTGGTGAAAAACCATACAGGTGCCAGTTATGTCAGAAATCATTTGCTCAAGGTAGTAATCTGGAAACGCACATGAGTACTTATACTGGAGACAAGCCATACAAGTGTCTGTTATGTCAGAAATCATTTACTTTGGATAGATATCTGAAAGTACACACGAGAACCCATATGGGCAAAAAGCCATACAGGTGTAAGTTATGTCAGAAATCATTTGCTCAAGGTAGTAATCTGGAAACGCATATGATAACTCATACTGGAGAGAAGCCACACAAGTGCCTGTTATGTCAGAAATCATTTTATTATCGCAGTCTTCTGAAAATGCACACGAGAACCCATACTGGCGAAAAGCCATACATGTGCCAGCTATGTCAGAAATCATTTGCGAGATACAGCAATCTGAAAATACACACGAGAACCCATACTGGTGAAAAGCCATACATGTGTCAATTATGTCAGAAATCATTTGCTCAAGATATTCATCTGAAAAAGCATATGAGAACTCATAGAAGAGAGAAGCCATACAAGTGTCTGTTATGTCAGAAATCATTTGCTCAAGGTATTCATCTCGAAACGCATATGGAAACTCATTCTGGAGAGAAGCCATGCAAGTGTCTGTTATGTCAGAAATCATTTGCTCTGGGTAGATATCTGGAATTACACACGAGGACCCATACTGGCGAGAAACCGTACAGCTGCCAGTCATGTCAGAAGTCATTTGCTCAAGCTATTAATCTGGAAATGCATGTGAGAACTCATACTGGAGAGAAGTCATACAAGTGCCTGCTATGTCAGAAATCATTTGCTGAAGTAGGTGTCTTCACGGTGCATATGAGAACCCATGCTGGCGAAAAACCACTGAGGTGCCAGTTATGTCAGAAATCATTTTCGAGTAATCTTCAGATTCATATGAGATCCCATAACGGAGATATACCATACATATGTGAGAATTGTAATGGATTCACTAAACTTCAAAGTTTAAAGAAGCAGAGAAGAATTCATGTGACTGAGAAGCAACACACAGGTGATAAATCTTATAACAAGAGAAGTTCTTCAACCGAACAGTTTGAGCTTCATGTAGAAATACAGACACGGGATCTTATAATGGAAAATCCAGCAATTGCTAACCCGTCTGATCGATTCATCACATGTAATAATGCAGGCTTTATTGATCAACGAAGTGAACACTTGATAAGTAGCATGAGTCTTGATTCTAATGACACTGTTGGCCATCTACCGAAACTTACTCGTGGAGAATGTCTTCGTATTAACACATTCAAATCACCTGAGAATGCACAACAGTTTATGGCAAAATCTTTTGGATGTGGTATTTGCGATGAAATGTTTGAAATAGAAGAGGAATGTCTAGGGCATTGTTCAAGTCATAGTTTTTCTCCACCCCACGACTTAATTCTTGACCTGCGTTGAATTACAAGTCCCCAGAGTTTAACATTGAAGAAAATTGAGACACTTAATCGTGATTTGAGATACAAATGAAAGGTGAAATATAAGTGCCAGGTTACATGAGTATGAAAGTACATAATGTGTCATTTTATTTTGAGAAAGACATTAATTATTCTGTTTTTGGTGTCCTCGTGGTCCTTTTTATATGCCAATGTGTCTAAAGGTGCCGAGTTTCATGACCCATAATTGAAAAATAAGTTTACATTGTTTCAGGTTATCAAATAGGAATTATCTATTAGTTATGAAGGACCCAATGAACTGTTCTATTCTGGGTTTCACTTTTGATAATTTGACTGTTACGTTTTGAATTTAACTACATAACTCTTTTGCCGATTAGGCATTTTATAGAGCTGAACATTAGCTTTGTATTACTATGTAAGATTTTATTTTAGACTTGCTAATTGCTATTCTTGATGTTTTCAGCAACAAATTAGTTAGCTTGTATAGCTTTCATTTACTTTCATTTTACTTCCTGTTGTTATATTTTGTCATTATTAAAGATAAAAAATATGTAGTCAAATTTGTCATTTATCCGAAGTAGTTGCTGCTTTGTTGTTTTGATGATTTCTTGATTCGTTTGGTTCTATTCTTAGCCTCTAAGTCTACAGGTTGCATTTCGTAAATTGCACATACTTACAGAGTCCTTGAAACACTTAAATGTATTTCACTCATTTCGCATACACTGGAATGGACTTATGTATTTCACGTTGAACTCTAGTGCCATTAAATTTTAACTTGTTTCAACAATTTGTTTAGCCCACTTCAAAAGGAAATAATCAGAGATGATCCGGACCTGAGAACTCTAATCTACAGTGAAATAGAATAGACTTAAAGCGCTTACAGGAATAGGTCCAAGAACTCAAAGGCTATCTGTCACAGGTTGCTGCGTAACTTATCTATGGAGATGGATCGACCACAGCGAACCTTCTGTGCTGGAAGGTGGATGGTTTGGCCTGGGAAACAGCCTGACATTCGGCAGCAGAGTGAAGAAATCTGCGGCCATGAATGGAAGAAACCCTATAGCTCCATAAGATAAGATGGAGTAGGGCCTACACCTTGCAAGACTACGCATAAGACTTAAGTGCTCATTAACATCCGAAATCAATGTGTTTCTGTACAAGTAGTGTAGATCCTCCCACATGAAACTATATATATAGGGCCTGTGGGCAACTTAGGTAAACCAAGCGTCAATATTTAAGAAAGATTTATAATGGACACAGGCCTGTACAAGTGGTATTGTCATAGTCTTGTATCATAAGTGTATGTTCTAAACTAAAGCAATGTAATGTTACAAAACAGTTACCAATAGCTGTCACGTATAGGCCTACCTCCCAAAATCATTGCTTGCATGGCTAAATATATGGAAAACACAAAATGTGTTGAGTTGAATCAGTTGAAACACTATGTACATTTAAAGAAATATTATTACAAGATGCAGGATAAAGCCCGACGAGTTATCAATAAATCACCGGCTGGATTGCAGTGCCAATCATCGCAAACTGTCCAAATTGGAGTATCTTGAATAGAAGCCGCTCCTCCACAGAAAGCCAGTGCAGCGTTTCTCGCACGTATTCAGATATATTCGAGTGTATTGCCTGTCCACTACTCTGGTGACTATCTGGTCGTGAACTCTGCCGCCAGAATCTAATGTCGAGAGTAGCGATGTTATCAAGCAACATTAAAGCATCAATCGGTCGTAGCCTCAAGTGAAGTAGGCCTAATCAGAGTCATTATTCACTAGAGAAACCAGATCGAAATGTTTAAGTCAGATAAACCAAAAGACACTCTACGTTTGTTAAGCAATTGAAACATAATAGATTTTGTTTAGTTCTGACTGACATTGGAGAACTGACTCAACGCATTAAACTAGGCAGTGAATTTCAGAGCTTCACAGCAACCACCGAGAACTCCTGACGTGGGTTTCGTGTAAGGGGCCATCCACATACTACGTACGCAATGAGGGAGGGAGGCAGTGGTTAAATTGCTCATCCAGAGGTGGTGGGTCTCTAAATATTTGCAAATCCAAAAAACCTACGGCTAATCCTAAATTACAACAGGGATGTCATTTCAGCTTTTTCCAGGGGGAGGCAAAAAAGAGGTTAAAAAATTTTCTGCGCTGACGCGCGAACATTTTTTCACCTGTTTTTGGTATTTCTTTTAAAATGTTTTGTATGTAGTCTACATGTCCAAAACTGTAAGCCAATGCTGCAAATGAGTCTCTTTTTCTTTTTACCTCTTTCTTCTTCCTCCTTTTCTTTTTTACATATTTTTTCTTTTTTTCCCAAAAATCTATGGGGAGGGGGCAAATGCCCCCTGCGCCCCAAATGACGTCCCTGAATTACAACATGCATGAAACACGACACATCACCGATAATTGAAAGCAGAAACATTAACAATTAAGATTGAAACATAATATTAGGCCTACCTCACATAGGTAACATGTTACAGAAGACTAGGCTTTGATCGACATGTTAATGCAATAACTTACAAAGCACATTATGAACAAATACCAAAAATTAATATGCAGACTACTTTCAAATTGAAGAGCCCAGCAATTAAAGCAGTATGATCATAACAGATGTAAACCCAGTGAAAAGCTGAAAATTAAGCAGGAGTTTCAATAGGCCTACTGTCATTCTGTCTATGCCACAATATGCTGACTTAGAAACATATCCATACTGCCATTCATGCTTCAGTGCCTGTGGACGTTATCGGTGCTTTGCACTTGCCTAAATCTGTTGCACGCTAACCACTACACTATCTATCCCGCCAGGGCATAAATTTGGTTCTGCTCCACTTGTGCCCCCTACTGGGCCCCTAGCCAACTCAGCTATAATGAGTACACCACTGTCGGTGGGGAGACGAGACGGCGAGGGAGAAGACTGGCCATCCGCTCTCATATGCCAAGGCTAACAAAATGAAGTCGCTAACACTCAGCCTTGGGTTTTCTCTTCGGCAGCGATTATAAAACGGCAGGCGATTTAAGTAACACTTAGGCCCAAGTAGTTTTCTATGATGCTAGCAAATATTGAACCGCACTGTGAGGCTGACGAATGCTAATCTGATCTTCGGTGGTGGATCTCCCTATTGAGGTGATGGGTCTCCCTTCTTAGGTGGCGGATCTCATAATTTGGGTGGTGGGTCTCACAATGCAGGTGGCGGATCTCAAATCAGAGGTGCCGGATCTCAGATCCGGCGGGATCCGGCTGAATTTAACCACTGGAGGGAGGGGCTAACGCTATTTTGGTTCAACACACAAAACAAACGAACATGAAACTACTGATGACTACCCACTGCAACTGTTTTCTGGCATTTCGAAAGCTAACTTAATTTTCAAACAGTCCGCAAAAACTTAACCAGAGCTTTTACTACAACTCCAAAATACGAGTATTATATCAACGATACTAACATAACTTAATTGTCTGCCCATAGAAGAGAACTGGGCTAACTGTAAGCAAGACTTCATTTCATTCAACCCTATCTTCAGTCTTCGCTGACTACTCAACCAAGTCTTCAGACTTTCTCATTTTGAATATTCTGTGGAGAAAAAGTGCTCTGGGTGGACGCGCCTTTTCAGTTGCTGGTCTTCCAAGACTGCAATTCTCTTCCGACTAAAGTGTTCTGCAAAGTCTGTTTTCGCCAACAGATTTCAACTAAAACACATCTTAGCCTGGACTAATTTCCTCCATATCCAACTCGGCACCTAGCCTCGGGAACAATCTCCCGCCTCAGTTTCGCAGATTCTCGGTTCCTTCATCATCATTACAACCCGTCGTCCAGTCTCCTCGTGTTCCTCCATCTATCACCTCCCGGGCTTTCCATTCAAAACTAAAGTCTAACCCTTTCAAGTACTCCTACCCTGACTCATCTGATCTTCCGTCTTCCTATTCTCTCCCTAAACGATATTCGCCTTAACAGCTGCTCTGCGTCCTCTTTTGATTTGGCCTTCTGGAAACCGGATTCGGACCTCTTTTGGACTACTCTATGGAACCCCTCTGATTTGACGTAGCTCTCGTGAATAGGCTGGTGCCCTTCACTTGGCCTTTGATTGGCGCTTCAGAAGTTTGGAGATTACGAATACGATTATGCCATTTTAGCTGCAAATGTTGTCATATATGAACTTAGAAATTTAGCAAACACTTCAAACTCCCTAAAATCGTTGGCCACCATCTTAGGGGCCATACATATATTACGTACTCAAAAATCCGGGAAAATTGGACCCCCATGTTCGCAAGCGTACTTTCTTCTACCCCCCCCCCCCCGCGTACGTGCGCTTGACGCACCCCCCCCCCCGAAGACCAGCTGCAGAAAGAGTCTCGACAGCTCCAGGCAGCGACTGTCTGCACTCTAGGCCAGATTGAAGGATGAGTGAGGGCCAATATAGACAAATTATAGGTGTCGCGTTCACAGCACAGAATAACTGCACATGGCTTTTATATAATGTAATAAAATGCCATCGGACGACTATAAGACAATACAGAGTTATAAATAGGCTAATGTGGACGTCGTAATTAGAAATTTATTTTGCGTACGTACACATTTTGTCCTCCCCCCCCCCGTTCGCATCCGTACGCAAAATCGCCTAAATCCGACCCCCTCCCTCATTGCGTACCTACATGTAGTATGTGGATGGCCCCTTACACGAAACCCACATGAATAAGATTCTCATTGACGTGACATTATATGTTCTACCTTGTGACGTAGCTGCTGGTGTATAGCCTTATACAGACTGGTCATGCGTTAGAATCACCGTACCCCGTTATGATCGAAGGGCTAATTTCGAAAGGTAATAGAAATACAAAGTTGCAGTTGGGGAGTTGATAAAAAAGGAAGGTGGCAGATTGGATGGATCGGATAAGTGCTCTTGAAAAGGTTGAACTTTATCTTTGGTTGAAAAACCTGAGGAAGTATGTAGATGGAGTTGAGACAGACGAACTCATCAAAACCACACCTCTTGCTATTTCTGCACAGGTCTTTTCACTCAAAATTGAAATAATTGCTTTCCACAAATCCTATCCTGGCTTCTCTTGCTCTTATCTCTCCCGTCGCTCCAATTTTAAACACAATCCATCGCAGCCGTCTCCCTGTTTGACCCATGAATCTTGACCTCTGCGCTTCCATCTTTCTAATAGTCCATGCATTTTCAACTTTTTTATACTCTCAAATTATTTTTGTAGATCTTCCTTGCACTTTCTGCTGATGCTTTATGTCATGTTGCAGATATAGATTCCATGCTTTGGTGTAATATTCAAACTGTGGCCTAACAAGTGATTTGTACAACCTCAGTTAATATTAATTCCAGGTACGCCATAATTTTCCAATGCACTAATCAAGATTTTGATGTTCAAAGTGTTAAATGTCCTTGAAATGTCTAAAATACTGTGAGAAGTTCTTGAAATGTCTAAACACATACCTATTAAGAAATGATTCTTGTCTTTGACTTTTGCATTTCGGTTTGCACTTCTAGTAGGGTCAAAAACATTGAATGGCTCAAGCGAAATCCGCATTGGCAGGATGCTTAAAAATGTCAAGCATTGTCTACCGAAAGCAGTTGGCTTTATAACTGAAATGATGCTTTTAAAACAGCAAATATTAATTAGGCTAAGCACCATTGCTATCAATCATTCTACTGATCATCTGCACCAGTAATACGGTCTATAAAGTTTTGGTGGGCGTTTATATTGTTGTTTTAAAAGGTTCATTTCAATAATAAAGCTGCTAACTTTAAATCTTCAAACGAAATGTATTATTAGGGCCTGGTTATCAAAGTGCTATACCGGTACTGTAAAAATCACAATGTATAATAAACGATTAACAATCCACTCATTTCAAACATGGAAATCAATGACAAATTAATAAGCCATTTAGCAAATGATCAATTAATCAGAACTTTCTTATTAAATCTATTCAGTAGTCATAAAAACGGTGTTGTAATAGGCCTATAGCGAATGACCACAGTTATAACACCGAATACAACTTTCGTAAAATTCAGTTCATAATAATACATCCCTATGACAAACTGATCATCCACTAGTGTAAGGGACGAAGAATGGTTCCTACGGGAAACATTAGAGATCTAGGTCTACAACTTTTGCGACTTCTTAAAGTTTTACAACAGGCCTAATTGGCGACGTAAAAGCCGTGAAGACATTCATGATTTAAAACTTCACCGGTTGGAAAACATAAGAAAATGCGAATGCGACCACGTGCATTATTTTTCAAAAGTTAGGGCTATTATTAAAGCTACCAGTAGCTAGCAAAACAATGCTACCAGGAGGTTCTATTTGTGCCCAGCCGTTTGCAAACGTCATCAACAGCGAAATGAAGAGCCGACAGCTCGCCACTAAGCACTGACAATATACGCTATAATCTGCACTGAGCTGCAGAGGTGCACGAAGGATCAGTGGCTTGTCACCATGCGACATGTTTGTAGTCACAAAAACCCATAGTCCATCCGAATCCATTGATTGAAGTTGAAGTTCGCAGGATAGACATCGGCTCGTATAGCGATCAAGGAGTGGTTAAAGCAAGCAGTCTCGGTTATTCTTTTGCGTGTTTCATTTCTTCTGTTTCGCCATTAACACTCTTTTAGTCTCTAACGTTATTTATGTGAATAGCAATCTCAAGTCGTTGAAGTTTTTGTCGAAGATAACAATGCACGATGTGCTCAAATGGAAGATTGCTTTTCAGTTTATTAAATTCAAACACTACTTCTGAGATTGAATGATGGCAGTCGATCAGGCATCTCACTTTCAAATATCTTGCCAGGAAATGTCTTCCTATAAAGTAATTACATTTCACAAAGTAAGGACTCCAAAGAAATATTGAAAGTAAATTCTTGCCGCGGTAAATATCCTGGGCAAAATATTGCGGGAACGTTGACTCAGAATTGACCTTTACTTCCCGCAGATCTTCATTTAAAGGCGACAAATAGCAAACAAGTGTGTGAAATCCAAGCAGACATTGTATATCACTGTCGTAATAAGAGTCAAGCGGTGGCATCACCATAACATTTGCAAACGTAAATTCCTTCAACTCCCTCTGTCGGTCTGGTTCATCGAGAATTTGTTCACATAAATGCAAAACTTTAGGATATTTGCGACACTTGTAAAGATAAGCAGCACGGTAACAGTCAACTGTACTGCACTGAATGCCAAAGTCTTTGCGAACTTCATTGTAAAATGATGTCATATGTTCTAAGGAATACTCCAAGAGCAGTTGAGTAATGATGTCTTCATTTGGTAAAGAGCTTCTGTTGAGTGCTTCTGATTCGTTGATTGGATCGGTTCTTTGATAGACGCGTAAAACGATTTCTGTGTTCCTTGATATTCCAGAAGACTTCCGATTTATCATAGTGTTTAAAATTTCATCCCAAAAATATTGTGGCGTCTGCCAGTCGTAATTAAGTCGAAAGGGCCTGGGTCTTCTTTCATTTGATGAAATTATTAAATAGTGAGCAAACACCTCTGGTGTAACGCGCATATCAAGAAGGTACCGTCTCTTGTTGTACTGAAAATTATCTTGAATTCGCCTCAAAAGCAGATAAAATCCAATCGTTCTAACAACGTCGTCAATGTAGAAGAAGCAGCATGCATTCAATGTTTCTTTCTTCTCCTTTACCTCATTTTTCTTCTTCTCTTCTTCCTTCATTTCCCTTTCCCCTTCCTCATTTATCATGTCCTCCTCCTCAGCTTCATCACCGGGTGTTTGGTTGATGAAAACTGTAGAGCAGAGGTCTATAACAGTTTCATAATCCGATTCCGAAAAATGGAGGACAGCCATGTAGACGAAATCCGCGTCTCTGATAGCGTGGGAGTTTAAATCACTGCAGTACAATGCATTTCTAAGAAGGTGTTTTGACAACTGAGATATTAATTTGAATTCTTGAGGGCTGTTTAATCCTGTTAAATTTTCCATTAGATCTAAGGCTTTCAGGAAAAGGACGTGACTTCTGTCGAGACTTGTCTTACTCGGTTTTGGAAAATTATGATATTTTGACCTCACGACTTTTGGCTGCCATGAAATTTCTCTGATAAATTCAATGAAAATTTCGCTAAGCTGTGTAGTTATCAAAAATTCTAATCTGTTGGCGGCATGCAAAATGAATAAACCTTTTCCAAACTGTGAAAAACTTGATGAGTAGTCTACGCTCGATATAAATAATCCTGGATCAAGTTTTTTATACCAAAAATGCCTGAAACTGCTAAGAGATTTGAGGACTCCGAATGAATTAACTGCTTCTCCTGAGATTTCACGAAAAGCGTACATTGCACAAAACAAGAATCCGACTGTAAATTCCCAGTCAAAGTGTTTGAGTTTCTCAGAATCCTTCATTTCGCAGACGCGCAGAATGCATTGGCCAAAGTCGATTACATTGTTCACAGTATCTTCAAATGTAAAGACTCTCTCCATGACTGGCTTTATGTAGTTCACCGCAAACCATCTATTAAGATTGTTAAACTTACAGAATTCGTTCAAACGTCTAGTAGTCTCATCAACCACCTTCTGGTTCATGCGTTCATGTAACAAATTTGCCTCAGGAATAAAATAGTTCGGGCAATTTCTTTTTTTTAGCCAATCTGAGAGCTTTCGCAATAAATTGCAGCAAATTTCAATAACAGATAAGGAATTCCACCATTCTGGTGATATTTCTTCACAAGCCCACATCATCAATGTTTTAAAATGGTATGTACAGAGAACCTCGTCTTCCTTTGGACAATCTTTTCTTATTAGTTCTCTCTTGGCAAAGAATCTGAGCATATGATAGACAATCTGCTGAACTGGAGTACAACTCTGAAGTAAAATTGCTTCTGTAACTGAAAATGAGAGCCTGCACTGGTATTTGTCATTTCTGCAGACAGGATGCTTTGCAAATACAACATGACAACCGTTCTGCACAATCTCGCGGATTGAGGCAGTCGTCGGCCATCCGTAAATTCTTCTTCGGGATGGCCACTTTTTGGCTTCTTTTGGCCACTGTGGGCACCACAGACATAAAACTAAATCGTTTTTTATGTCTCTGAACTTAAGCGCTGGACCAGCTGTTTCACTTCCTGGAATATTCCTGATTTCACCGCATCTCCCAATGCTCTTACTTACAGCCATGGTGATTAAGTCGCTACTCATATGAAATTCGAACTCTCTGCAGTGCCAATTATACCTCATTTCCCCAAAACGTCGAAGCTTTACAAACCCTGGGTAATCAGGGTACGGCAAAATTTGTAAGCAGTTCACTGTGTCAAGTAAACCACGGATATCATCTGGCAGAAAGGGAACGTTTTCTACGAAGACCAGGTCATTAGACGACGATTTCATAAAATCGATGTCGTCGATGCATGAATGTATAGGTTGAATGTAGAATTCTGCTGAGCTGCCAGACTGAAACTTATGCATAGGTATTTGGGATTTATTCAGAATGGTAAATTGCATAGAATCCAAAAGATCACTTTGTCTCTTCGGATGAATCTGACACGTGCCAACGATGAATGCAGAAACACCTTCCACTCTGAATGAAAAAGAACAATCATACGGTACTTCCACAGTGGCAATCGATGGTATATAAATACAAGTTAAAATGGTTACTAGATTATCGTCTCTTTTAACCTTGCGCCAGAAGTGGAAGAGAAGAAATGGCAAAAATTCAGAAGAACGGTTGGTGTAGATGCAGAGGTGTAGATGGAAGTGATGAAGGTGGTGGAGATGCAGTTAGTAGAGATGCAAAAGGTAGAGATAAAAGTGGCAGAGATACAACTATTTGTAGAGCAAAAAATTTGCGCCGTGTATTGCAGGCTGTCTGTTCTGTTAGTAGTTAAGATTTATCGCATAACATGTAGGCCTACTGATTTGTAATCATGCTGAGTTGTTGTCAGTTTGAAGATATTAAACGAAGATTATTATTATTATTATAAAAATGAAAACTGTCCACGTTAGGCGGTTAACTCGATGCCCTTACGTTGGTGACGCTACAGTCGACGACCTCTAGGGGTCTACCAGAATCGCCGAATCCCGAATCCCCGAAAGCCCTTAAACTGCAAAATCCGCCGAATCGCCGAAAGCAGTTTTCTAACAAGCGTGCGATTTGCCGAAAACTAGTTTGGACCCCAATCGCCGTATGTAACCAGATGTATTCACCTTTTACAAGCCTGTCTTTAAAATAGGCCCTGTATCTGCCTGCATGCATTTTGTCCTTCATTGTCTCCCTGCCTCTGAGCGCATCTCCTATAGGATAGCCGTGCTTGTCTGGCGGATCTCACTGGTAGCGCTCCGTCTTACTTATTTGAACTCTGTTGCCCGATTTCACTCTTAGCCTCACCCTGAGCCGTGCGCTCTGCTACTAGGGGGAGCTTCTCGATTGTTGTCCCATCTACCTGGAATTGGTTCCCGCTCGTCCTACGCTCATTCCCCGGAATAATTCCCTTGCCTTCTAGGCCTATATACCAACTGCTTGAGTCTTCTCTTTTAGGCCGTGGATGGGCTGGGAGCGCCTCTGAGTATGTCTCTTGATGAGGCGCAATATTAGTTTTCATTAAGCTTCACAAGGACCAAAGCACCTCTTCAGAGCCATCCCTCAAATTTCACAGTTCTAATAGGACTATGACATAAATTTCCAGTTCTAATGGGACTATATGACTTAGTCGGGTATCACATA